>CATIWM010717197.1:0-16300 GCA_949671775.1 Mallotus repandus
TATATATATGCTATAGGCACCAAGATAAACATATGAACTAGACTAGACTTAATAGGTGAATCTATATTTCCACTTACAAACCTTTTTCTCTAACATTAAGTATCAAAGTTCAATCATTCAATGAAAGAGTAAGCATTAAATTCATTAAAAAAAAAAAGTCCTTAACCATAAATTATTCTTCTGATTTATAAACGAAAACCAAACATTAAAGGAAGATTATTAACCTTACTCAAGAAAACCATATTTGATGAAACAAACTCTACATATGAATAGGTGCAAAAAATCAAGTGAAATGCATGAACAAAAATAACTAAATAATTAAAAAAGAAAATAAAGAACAAATAAACTAAAAGAGAAAAATTAGTGTACTCCCCTCATTTGGATGCACTTGGAGATGAGGTAAACGGAATGATGAATTCTGTTGAAAAATTTGCTACTTAAGCTCTTCTATTTAGGCTTGTAACTTTTTCGCTCTTTCCTCGCATCTTCTTTCAAAATTTTCCATATCATTTGACAAGCTCACAATCATATTAAATTCAAAATTTCAAATTGAAAATAAAAAATTAAAATTGAAAATTAAAAATTTTTAATTTCTCCCCCCAACTTAAAATTAGCAATGTCCTCATTGCAAGAAATGGGGCAAAATTTAAAGCTTCTTTTTTTTACAAGCAGGTCGCACGATTGTGTACCTCGACACACACAGCTGCATGTGAGATTTAGCCCTTTAAAAAAATTGAATGAGCCACATTTTTCTTCATTAAAGTTGTAGCTATTTATCTAATATTTTCATAGAACTTCGAATCATCTAAATTGGACTTCTGTAGCTCAAGATATCACTAAAATACTAAGAGTTGTGCAACTTGAAATGAAAGCTGTATATGCTGACTTCGAATCATGATTTAAAAACCTAAATAAATTCATATTTTAATAAGTAAGATCAATTCAGAAATCTCAATATGTCTACTTCAATTTTCTAAAGGATCTCTTTCTCATTATGAAACTCTAAGGCTATCAAAATCTTCACTGAAAATCAGAGGTTGAATCATCCCCTCTTCTCCATTTCCTAAAAAATAATTGCTAAAGGGAAAATCATGAGTTTTTAAACTAAATGAAGAAATAAAATTAAGTGAGAAATAAAATTAACAAAAAATCAAATTAAAAAAAATAAAAGGCTTGGTTGAGTCCCCAATAAGCACTTGTTTAAGGTCTTTAAGCTAGACCATCGTTATGTCTTCAAAGTCATTAAGCAACATACTCCCTATAAGTGCGAGCGTCCTTCACTGTTGACCTTCATATTGTGTACTTTCTCTTCTTTTCAATATTAGAATCAACACCCTTACACCATAAAATAAGTAAATTTGAAGGTGGTTTTTCGATAGAGGGGAGTATGGGTTTTGTGTTTAAAGGTAGTTCATATTGGGTCATTAGGTTTTGATGTTTGAGAGACCCTTCTTCTTCAGAAGAATGTACCTGTAAACACTTCTCTATATCCTTCGAGTCATAAGATTTTGCCAACCTCCCTTGTTGGACTTTATTCACACAATCATCAACCACATCAACTCTTATACAAAAATCATTTTTAGGAGGATACAGCATACCTTGGTACACATCAAACTTACAGCCAACTCTTAATGTTATAGTTCCATCATGCACATCAATGATGGCTTTTATAATGTACATAAAAGGCATACTGAGGATCAAAGGGACATTCTCATCTTTCTCAAAGTCAAGTACCATGAAATCTAGTGGAAAAATGAACTTCCCTATCTTCACTAACACATCCTCCACTATGCCTTCCGGCTTCTTGACAGTTTTGTCTGCAAGCTATAAACAAATGTTGGTAGCCTTAGCTTCTCTTAATGCAAGCTTCCTATAAGCAGATAAAGGCATCGGATCAATAGAAGCTCCTGAATCATGTAAAGCTTTTTGAAATTTTAAATTTCCTACAAAGCACGGTACAATGAGACTCCCTGGATGCTTCCTTTTTAAAGGAAATTTATTTGAGATTATTGCACTACACTCCTTTGTGAGTGTAACTGTCTCAAACTCCTGTAGCTTCTTTTTATTAAAAATCAACTCCTTCAGGAACTTTGCATGCTTTGGCATCTAAGCTAGGCATTCCACTAGAGGCATGTTGATCTGGAGTGTCTTGAACCTTTCTAAAAACTTTGCAAATTGCAGATCATACTCTTGTTTCCTTAGCCTTTGAGGATATGGGACCAGAGGTTTGTAAGGTTGAATTGGTGGTGACTTTGGCTGCTCCTTATTCTTATCTTGAACTTCTAGCTCCTTCTTCACTTGCACTTACACCCATTCATCTTCTTGTTCTTTTTCCTCTTCTTTCTTCTTTTCCTTATAATCCATTGTTGTTTTTGGAGTCTAAATCTCCGTTCCACTCCTTAAGGTGATTTTGTTCACATATTCTTCAAGTTAAAACCAGTTGATGAATTTGATTCTTTATATGAATAGGATGTTTTTCATGTTTTGCTTGAGGACAAGCAAAGACTCAAGTGTGGGGGATATTTAAAGATGTATTCACTTGGTATTTACTTAATTATCTCATTATATTTATAGTCCCTATAGATTTAGGATTTATTTCTAGTTCTGCCATGTAGGATTCTCCCATGAGGGAATATCTACTACAGAGTCACAAGGCCTTATTTTTGTCCTTTTGTTGGTGGCTTGTTGACCAAATTGAGTTAGTTAATCTAGCTTATCTTATACAACTATATTCGACTCGATTTGACTTAATTCAATTGGCTAAGGGTAAGTTTAGTCTGGGTTGGAACTAGTTGGTTTTAGGTAATGCAGAAGTATCCCTTTGCAGCTAGCTTCTTAGGGGGACTATAGCCTTCTAGGCCAAGAAAGTTTAAGGCAATAATAAGTATGTGATGCCCTTAGATGTTCTAGGTCGCACATGTGCTACACTGATGGCTAAGGGTAAGTTAATTGTTTAGTCTGGGCTAGAACTAGTTGGTTTGGGCCTTTCTTGTTACTAGGAATGACATATCAGTAGTTTTTCTTTCTTCTCTTTTATTTGCTTAGAGAAATATTTCCTTGCTTTGTCTCCCCATAACTGTAGTTTATTCCTACAATTTGTAGTCTGTTGTTGGATCGTCTAAGAATGATTCTCATTCCAACTATTAAGTAATCAGGAGTTTTCGAAATGAAATCTTTTACTATTGAACTTTGCTTTCTGGTGCATAGATGTGACTTTTTGCTTTTTTATTTAATATTTGCTCATTTTCCCATTCTAAATGGCAAAATGAGAAAAAAATTATTTGTTCATAATTTTGTGGTTTAAAAGGGTTTTTATTTTATCAAACTACCACAAATAAAGAATTTGTATTAAAATAACCACAAATTGATAAAATACTTTATTGTTTTACCTTAAAATAAAATTTTTTGATTTTTAGTATATATTTTTATTTTTTATTGATAAAAATATCATACGATATAAATATTAATAGATTATATAATGAAAATTAAATCTCTTTTTAAAAATAATAAAGTCCTTTGTTTTACACTATATAAAAATATATTTCACAAGTTAATGATAACATAATTCAAGTCCTGCATTTAATATTATCTTTATACCATTTGAAAAGAAAAAGTTATCATTAGATTATTCTTCTTTTTTTGTTTCTTTTTTAATTCTAGATTTTAATTGCTATTTTATGAAGAGATAAAACTACATTTGGTAGTATTATTATCAGACTATTCACTCACTAGCTGCTTGTTATTTCTTTTTTATTTCAGATTTTGATTGCTATTTTATGAAGCGCTAATACACGCTTAGTAGCATTAAAAAAATAATTTGGTCTAGGATAATGTGGGAATAATTCAATTAATTTATTGCATGATCTAATTAAAGATCTATAGATATTGTCAAGTCACCAAGTGCAATTACTTGGAATATACATGTGACGTGATAGGTGGATGTTGCAAAATCTACGACAAATTGTTTTAGTGCTCTCTCTCTCTGTAGAGCTTTATAGTGCTCTCCGTGAGCTTTATTGTGCTTTTCAGCTAGATTCTTCGTCTGATCTCTTCATCTACAGCTTGATCTGTTTGTGATTTTCCTTCCCTCTTTGCTCCTTCTGTTTGCGATCTCTTTTATCTCCGATTTCTCTCTAGGATTTCTTTTATTCCCAATCTATCTTTGTACCTCATCATTTCCTGCTTTTGCTCTTAAGATCATGTTGATTCTCAGCTGGAATTGCCAAGGCCTGGGTAACAAGCTCATGAAACACATCTTATGACAGTTGATCTATAAATTCAAGCCGAACTTGTTTTCCTCATTAAGACAAAACAAACTAAAGGGTACCTTGAGGATCTCAAATCTAAGCTTCACTTCACTGATCGAGTCTATGTTGACCCGGTAGGCAAATCGGAGGGGCTTGCTTTGTGGTGGAATGATGAGTGGGGAGTTCAAATCAAAGGTATGTCCAGGCACTTCATTGATGCTCTCATAACCTCAGACCATATGTGGCATTTTACAAGGATTTATGGGGACCAGAAAAAGGAGTTCAGAAATGAGGTATGGCATAACGTTAGGCAGTTAGATCTCAAGATGAACATCCCCTGGCTACTTCTTAGGGACTTTAATGCGTGCCTTTTATGTCCATGAAAGGAAGGGTGGCTGCTTCTTGGGGACTTTAATGCATGCCTTTATGTCCATGAAAAGAAGAGTGCCTTTATGTCCAGGCACTTCATCGATGCTCTCATAACCTCAGACCATATATCGCATTTTACAGGGATTTATGGGGACCCGAAGAAGGAGTTCAGAAATGAGGTATGGCATAACGTTAGGTAGCTAGATCTCAAGATGAACATCCCCTGGCTGCTTCTTGGGGACTTTTGGGAATACAACATCCAAGCATGACTTGATCGAGCCCTCTGCAATGTAGAGTGCAAATTGGAATATAAATTCGCCCAAGTCTTACATGAACCATTTCTAGGCTCGGATCATCGCCCGTTAGTGCTTATCTTGGACGCAAAATCCAAAACCAAGCGCAGGGCTTTTAAGTACGAAGCTAAGTGGGATTTGGACCAAGAAAGGAAAGAGATCATTAAGCGTTGCTGGGAAGAAGAAATTATTCCCTCCCCTGGCTTATCAATTTTTGAAGCCAAGCTGAATAAGCTAAGGCCTGAGCTATGCAAATGGCTCATAAGGGGGTAACTGTCAAGAAAGGCTAGCAACACTTAAATTGCAGCTAGATTCACTTATGTCAGGTGATTTTAGCAGCGTTCATAAAGAAGAGGAGTTTCACCTAAAAGCTGAAATTAATAAATTATATGAACAAGAGGAAGTTCACTGGCTTCAAAGATCCCATGTACAGTGGTTACGGGAGGGGGATAAGAGCACCAGGTATTTCTAACTTACTACAGTCCAACGGCACCAAAGAAACCAAATCATAAAAATTCTTAGCCCTTCAGGCTTATGGATCTCCGGTGATATCCAAATTAAACAAGCGGCAGTATCTCACTTCCAAAGCATCTACAGCTCTAACTCCCCGTCTTATACCAGCAGAACCTTAGAATCTATTCCTTATTTATGAACCAAGACTTAATCCGTCAAGTGAACAGGAAAGAAATCAAAGTTGCTGCCCTTTCTTTGGGCAAACTGAAATCACAGGCTCGGATGAATTTTCTGGTGCTTTTTACCATAACCACTGGGCTGTCATTGAGGAAGATGTAGTTAAACTAGCCCAAAAGTTCTTTTCCACCTCTTCTCTGCCAAGGAAACTCAACCACACAACCATTGCTCTAGTTCCCAAAATCCAAAACCCGACGACCTTTATGATTTCAGGTCGATAAGTTGATGTAACTTCCTCTATAAGATACTATCAAAGATCTTGGCAAACAAATTAAAAACTTGGTCTTCCAGGGATTATCACTCAAAACCAATCTGCTTTTGTCCAAGGAAGAAGTAATCAGGACAATATAATCCTAAATCACGCGGTTATGCACGCCCTTAAAAACAAATTCAGAGGAAGGAAAGCCTTTTATGCTCTAAAGCTCGACTTTGCCAAGGCTTTTGATACAGTCCAATGGAATTTTTTCGAGTCAGTTATGCAGTCTCTAGGTTTTCATGAGAAATGGATTGGTTGGGTTTGGGAATGCATCTCCACTGTCAAGTACTCTGTCTCCATTAATGGTAGCTGCTCAAACATTTTCACTCCCCAAAGAGGCCTTCGCCAAGGAGATCCGCTCTCCCCCTACCTCTTTATTATGATTGCCGATGCTCTCTCTCATTCTCTTCTTCAAGGCCACCTCCAAGGCAGAATTAAAGGTATTAAAATTTCCAGACATTGCCCAGTACTAACGCACTCATTTTTTGCAGATGATACTATTCTATTTGGTGAAGCAAACTGCAGTGATTCAAGCCCTATAAAAGCCATTCTCCAAAGCTTTCTAGAAGAATCCGGATTGAAGCTTAATCTGCAAAAATCTAAACTCTGCTTCAGCAAAAATGCTAATAATGCTGTCAAGGGCGATATATGCAGGCTGCTTCAAGTTGCCGAATCTAGATACTCCTTCAAATACCTTGGTCTTCCCCTGAACTGGACAAAAACAAGGAGAATGCTGTGCAATTTTTTGATTGAAAAGGCCATGACAAAAATCCAATCTTGGAGATGCAAATTTCTTTCACAATCGGGTAGGGAAGTTCTTATAAAGTCAGTTATTCAATCTTTCCTTTCTTACATCATGTCTATGTTCAAGCTGCCAGTTTGTGCGGTTCATGAAGTAGAAAGACTCATCAGGAACTTTTGGTGGTAACAAAACCCCAAGGATGGTAAGATTCATTGGGTCAACTAGTCAGAGTTAACTAAATCTAAAAAGAGTGGAGGCTTGGGTTTTAGAGAGCCACAACTTTTCAATAAAGCCATGCTTGGGAAACTTGGTTTGAAAATCATTCAAAGACTAGAATCTTTAAGCGCCAGAGTTTTAAAAGGAGTTTATTTTCCTTATACAGATTTTTCGAATGCCCGTCAAAGCTCTCGTCCTTCTTGGCTATGGAGCAGTATCTTACATGGCAGGGAAACAGTATCTAGAGGAACCAGATGGAATATTCACTCAGGGGCAACAGTTAATCCATGGTCTAACCCATGGGTTCCTCTTTTGCGGGATTTTAAAATCCAATCCTCCAACACCGACACTTTATTAGAGATTTAATTGACTGGCAAAGACATCAATGGGATCTAGAGGCGCTTAGGAGATTGTTTACTGCTGAGGAATGCAAGGCTATCCTCTGCATTCTTGTACAAGTATCGGCTAGAGGTCAGGATAAGCTAATCTGACATTATGACAAATCAAGATGCTACTCGGTTAAGTCCGCATACAGAATCTTAAAGCAGCACCAACAGGTTAGTCACCCATCCAACCCGCAATCAATTAGCTTTAACCATAATCAGTGGAACTCAATATGGACTTTAGCCATTCCTCCGAAGATAAAGAATTTTATTTGGAGATGCATGAGGAAAGCAATTCCAATTGGAGAAAGCCTTCTCAAAAGAGGTTGTAGGCACAATCCCATCTGTCCTAGGTGTTCTCTTTTCCCTAAATCGTTAGAATACTTGCTTTTTCTTTGTGACCATTCTAAATTTATTTGGTATGCTAGTTCGCTTGGGTACATGCCTAATCCTATCAGGTTTAGCTCATTTGCAAACTGGTGGATTAATACTCAGCAAATGTTAGATGATTGTGGAAATGTGGAGCTTCTCAACTTAATTGGAGGAACTTGTTGGTTTATTTGGAAATCAAGGAACAGCTTCATCTTCGACAAAAAGATAGAATATCCTAAGCAGATAATTACCAAAATTCAGAACTGGTGGAGTTCAGTGCAGAACTCATATTAAGTCCCTCCCCGCCATCAGTTGCCTCAACAAATTTCTGCAATTTGGTCTTTGCCTACTCATGATGTGCTAAAAATAAATTGTGATGCTACTTTCAACTGCTCCTCACGCAGCTGCAAGTTGGCGTTTATCTGTAGCCATTCTGCGATCCAAGCAGAGCTAATGGCCATCTGAGAAGCTGCAAAATTCACTCAAAACTACGCTCACCATCAGTTCGTTGTGGAAACTGATTGCCTCCAAGCTGTTCAAGCAATTCATTCTTCTCCGGACTCAGTCCCTTGGGAGGTTGCTGCTGTAGTTACAGATGTTCATGCTCACTTAGCTAACAATGCTCATATCAGTATTAGGTACATACCTAGATCAGCTAACAAAATTGTTAACTGGTTATCTAAAACTCAGGGTAGTCTGCTAATGTTAGACAGCAATTTTTGTGTACACCCTCAGTTATATGCATTACTTCAATCTGATTTGTATTGTAATCATACATGATTGTTTCTCTTTGCTTTTAATGAATTTGGTTGTTCAAAAAAAAAAGAATATACATTGTAAATATCTTGTGGAGGTGAAAATTAGTTGTTAGGAGCACTCATACTAAGCTTTATTCTCCTCCTTCATTATTTAATGAAATTTCATCTTTTTACAATCGAAGGAGTGTTCACGGTTGTGAGAGGGATGCTCATAGTCACGACCATTGAAAAACTAGTTGTTGGAGCTTAATCTCACCATTACAAAGGATGCATAGGTCTTGTGAACTTCCTTATGATCATGAGGAGTTCTAAGAACTCCACTGAATCTTCAAGTTTGGTTTGCGACAAGCTTGCTCATGATCCCAGGGGTGTCCTCACGATTCGCATAGTGAGGAAGTCTTCATCATTGGTTTTGCTTAGTTTTGTTTTCATGCTTTGCACATTAGTCATAACGTTGAACCTAACTTGAATACACACTCAAACACATAAATTAAAAGTTTAAAATTGATTGTTAGAGTTAAAACGAAGATTTATTAGAGATAGAACATGCAAATGGTCAATATTAGAGGTCCTTCAAGATTCTTTTCCCATCTACTACTATTTACAAAGTATTAACAAAATTATCAAATTCACCACTTCATATTTACAAGATTTGGAAAAAAAAAAAAAACCCAGAAGACCACATAAATCAAATTAACAGAGATTTTGAATATTTATGACCAACTCATTAATGAACATGGAGTCATTAACTAAGGTAGAAGGTTAAAATCTTCATCATGTCATACATATGTGGAATATTTTCAATAGCATTTTCACCTTTTGCTTCTCATTTGCTAACATCAATGCAGATTGATGATTCTGCTTTTATGTCTCAGTTCCTCCAAATGTTTTGCTTATAATTGCATAGACATGGTACAAAAAAGATCAATGTAAGAAAGATTTTCACACGACCCTCAACCTAAGGATGACTTTCACAAAACCCTCAAGTTCGACGATGACTGATACTAATGGGAAAGAGAATGACAATAAGAGCGAGAATTAAAATTGAGAAGATGGCATTAAAGAAGGAGACAAAAGAGGAAAGGAGGGGAGGTGAGGTGAGGTGAGATGGAGAGGTACATGTTAATTGGAAACAGGAAGAATACAGTGATGCCGAAGAAAAAGAAAAAAATTTAATAGAGATGTAAGAAAAAGATAAAATTATTAGGTTAGGAGGAAGAAGGTGAGGAGATGATGGGTTAAGGGCTAATTTTGAAAATCTATGTAAATATAAATGTTAGATTATTATGTTCTTCCATAATTAACAGAATTTCTTAGCTCTGTTGAAATTTTTAAGGAAAGGGGAAACTAGTTAACCAAAACTAATTTAGGAAGGCTTTAATTCATTTTTGAAAAAGAAGGGATCGAATAGTAATTATGACCTAATTTCAGGGGCAATTATAATTATCCCATTAAAAATCTTGCATTCAGACTAAAACTGCTCCACATTGAGTAAAATTAAATTTTGGCATATGGTGAAGTGAATAAATAAGTTTCCGTGGAGCATTTACATGATTTAGTCCAAATGAGTGTTAGATTTCAAATAATTATCAGATCCAATTAGATTTAAATTAGATAATTTTTTAAAAAATATATTTTTAAATTTAAATATTTTACAATAATTATTTTAAAAACATTTTTAATGAATACTTTTATTTTTTTGGGAAATTATTAATAGTTTTATTTGTTGCTAGAAAATATAATTAATATAGTATAAAAAGGTCTCATCCTTCAAAAAGTAATTTCCTTTTACCTTCAAATTTCTCACTCATGAAAAATATGACATATAATTTTATATACTTTTTAGTTTATTTTTTCTAATTTTAACTTTTTGAGAATTTTTTTTAAATTTTATTTTTGATTATAGAGGATTTGCTCACTACATATATTGAAGATAAGTTCATTGTATCTCGGACAATAATTTATAATCCTTCCACTATCAATAGTCATTTACTGAATCAACATTAATTATATTTAAATCTCAAATTTAATTTAAGTTAATTATCCACTTGTGAACTAAAACATAGATGGCTTCAATGCTTGTACTATGCTTCTCAAATGACTTTAAGGTTGTCTCATATATATCATGAAGGAAATTTAATTGCCAATTTGCTGGCAAAACATGGAGTCTCGGCTTCTTCTCCACTTTGGTGGGATTCTGCTCCAATATTTCTGAATTCAGCCATTTGTAATTATTATAGTAGACGGCCTAGTTATAGGTTTTGTTAACTCCTTTCAGGTTTTGGATTTTGCTTCACATTGTATGACTTTATTTATTTTTAATTCAATTTTTTTTGGACAATAGAAATGTGATGCAAACGTTACAAGGATATTAAACTAATTGAGATATTTAGGTGCGTTTACTGATTTCTAAACTCCAAACTTTCACTAAATAAAAAAAATATCTACTTGCGAAAAATATTTATTCAATTATGATATATTAATTAACATTATATATTTAAAAATAATTTCAAATGCTTCATTAATTTTATTTGTCATTTTTAATATAACTAATCATTTATGAAAATATTATATTAGTTTTTATTCTTATATTATCTTAATGAATTATTTAGTTATTATGAAAAATACATAATAAAATAAGTCATAAATAAAAATAAAAAAGTAATTATTCAAAATATAACAATAAGATATTTTTGTAATTTCAGCCCTGAAGGGTAAAAGAGAAAATTTAAAGTTGATTAACGAAAATTGCTTTACTTGACCGATAAAATTAGCAGAAAAGAGTGTTTAGAATTTGATTTGTTTTGACTATTGAGATAAGCTGGTAGTTGTTCACTTCTCAAATTAAAACTACAATAATAGTGTTTGATTAAAATTTTAAATTGGTAGTTGACAAGTGTTAAAATACTAAAAGTTTTAGTTAGTATCACTAAAATATATGTTTTTAAAAATATATCAACTATCTTATCCTTTTAACTTTAATTAATTATCATTAACTTGATAAAATATTATTTACAATATTATTAAAAATATTCACTACACAAAAAAAGCTAAAACTCATGTTAATAAAAAAAATTCGAAACTAATCAGTTATTAGTAGTCCATTTAAAATATATTTTCAAAAAGTCAATCGAAATAGATATATTTATTTTTAATATTGTAACTAAAATAATTCTCAATTTGTTAATTATAAGTATAAAAATATTTTTTTTTTATATCACATGTATTATTGTGCATATATATATATATATATATATACGCATGAAAATTGACTAACATCTATATTTATAATTAAATATAGTACCATCAACAACTATTATTATAATTCTACCAAACTCTTAATATCAACTGACTATCAACTAACAGTTTTAACTATTAATCATCAGTTATCAGCAATATCTATCAGCTACTAACAATAGTTTAGTGAAATAGGCCAAAAAATTTTAAAATTTTTAGAATTTAATTGTAAAAAGAAATTTTATATGACTTAATTGTGAAAATAATATAATTTAGTAAAATAATATAAATTGTTATCCCTTTTTTTTTTCCAAAATTATAAACTTGCTTGCATCCTTTTTAAATCTTGTCTTCTTTTCTAATGATAGTTAGACTATAAATCTATTGATAATTTTTATATAATTTATTATCTGAATTATTTAATTTAGTAAAATAAGATAAATTGTTTGTTATTAATTGAAATATATAATAAAAATATTATATCTTAACTATATTAATTATTGTTCACAATATGTATAAAAGTTAAACTAGGGAGCATTTGGTTTGGCTAATTGAGGTAGATAATAGAAATTTTTCCTCAATCAACTATAATTTAGGTGTTTGATAAACCTCCAAAATCAACAGCTGATGGTTGATTTTATTCAAAACAGCTGCTGATTTGAAAAGCTCTATTTTGAAGTTTTTTCTCAAGCTTTTTCTCATCAGCTAATAGCTGATTTGTATTTTTTTATTTAGACTATTTTACCCTTATTTAAAATAACTAATAATAAATAATTTTATTTAATTAAAATTAAATATATGTAATTAATTTTTTATAATTCATAATTAAATAAATATTGCAAATTATAATTAATAATTAAATAATTATTATATTTATACCTATAATTATTTTTAAAAAATTATACAATAATATTTATTTTTAAATTTTATTTTTAAATAATTTATATTAATTTTTTAATAATGTATAAATTAAAGACAATAAATTATTATTTATTACTATATATATTTTTTAAATAATTTGCATAACTAAAAAAATATTATAAGAAGTATATGAAATAATATTTAAAAATAAATAATACCTTTAATGGTCATTTTACATACAAATAATAAAATTAACAAAATTTACCAAACACTTCATATTTATCAGCTAATAATTAAACTAAACTTCATATTTATCAGCTACTGTACTTTTAGGGCAGAGAAAGTAATTAAATTTCAGGTTTGTTTTTATTTATTTATTTTAAAGGTTGTTGGTTTGACAAATGGTTGTATGGTTGTTAGATTTCATTCTCTAGAGATAACTAAACTAGGAATCCATAGTCTGCAAATAAAAATAACTAAAATCAAACTTAGGACACATTGCTTGCGGTTGTTAGACAATTATTTTATGGATGAGCGAGATTGACATGGGGAAATTAAAATAATAAATTCAATGGCAGTTGGATGGTTTATAGGTGACTTTTGTTTTTGATAAATAAATATTTGATCTTTTATTTCTTTAGTAATATGAGGGAAAAACCTTTTGGAACGGCCCAACCGAAAAAAAAAAATCAATGCAAGAATGAACAAAATGAACCCAACCAAAAACAATTCCAGAGACCGCAAAACTAAAAGGGGTTATAACAAAAATACCCAAAAAAAGGACCTCCATGCATCAAAATGCACTTATTTTTTATAATTTACTAAAATATTCGTAAAAATAAAAAATATTTACCTCCGTGTCTCTTGATATAAACCACACAAAAAAAAAGGAACACTAAAAAAAAATCTCATCTCTCTCCTACGCATCTTCATTTTCCTTCGGCACCGTCACCATCACCACAACCTCTCTATTACCAGTGACTCCTCTGATGACGTTTAGTCTTCTTTCTCAATTCTCCCTCCGTTCTCTTTAAGGTTGCACTTGATCTGCCAAAGTTAACTCCAGAAATCCTATTTCTAGTATCATTTATTTATTTACTTTTTCCTATTTTTTTTGTTGATTTCCATATATGGGTGTGTTAGGAAGAAGGCAAGATCCCATCCCAACATCACCAGCAGCTGGTTTTGGCTCCACAGTTACCACGAATAACAATAGCTTCAAGAAGGGAACCGACCCACCCACTGCTGCCCTTGACAATTCATCGATCAATCCAATTTTAAAAACCCACCTTTCAATTCTTGTTTTTGGTACTACTATTACAACGAACAATGAAGTGTTTTGTTAAAAATAATGGGAATTGTTTTCTATTTCTCCACAGGTACCTATCTATTTTGTTGTACTGCTTGGATGCTATGTGGTTTGTTAATGGTTAGAATTGGTTTATTGCAATTTCTTACTTGTTCTCAGTAAGCTATTCTTTTGCAACAGTTTTTTTGTTTCCTACTGTTTCAACTTGAATTATATTTTGTGGGTTGTAATGAATTTTTTTAGTTATTTTGTTTGTAATGAATTTTTTTTAGTTACTTTGTAATGAATATTGGTTTAGACCTGATGCTTATTATTGTCTTATACTTTTATTTTATTCTCAAATTTTTGAAATGAATATTTGCTTTGTGATTGATAGAGCTGTTTATGCAAGCCATGGTCCTGTCTTGATGATTTGATGTTTATAAGATTAGAAATTGTATTGTATATTGGTAAGTATTCGGTTTGAATAGGCTTGGCATGGGTTTTTGGAATTGATGATGAAGCATTGGTTGTTATTGCAAAGAGCTGCTAGATGATATTGCATTTGGACTTGGAGGCTGCTTGAATGATGCTGAATGGCATTTCTCTGAAAATCCAACAAGTTCGATATCCATAGATGTCACTAAACAAGCTTATTTAGTGAGTATGATAGTAGATTTTGTGTAACTATCTCGAGGCCCTCTTGCTCTTTCCTTCAGAGTTGTTTATAATGGGTGAATTAAAGAAAATAAAGCATGAAATCTCATATGAGTTGGATTGACACTCATTTGGGGTGGTTCTAGCTGTTGGATTATCTTGTTTATTTGGTTTATTGATCTCTTTCTTTGGATTTTACAAGATTATGAAGAGATTAGTTAAATTTTTTTTTTGAAAAGGAAGAGATGAGCTAAATTATTATTGCTTTCTTTTGTTGTTGTCAATTTTGTATATATTTTTACAAGTTAGTATACTTTTAAGTATATTTTACATGTCTTATACATTGTATACGTAATAATAATAAATTTTTCAATAAATTTTTTATATCAAAAAACGTTTACCCTCAATATATAGTTAATTTTTTATATATTATATATTTAACAATTGAATATAATACTTTTAAGAAAAATTTAATAACTACAATAAAGAATGAAGTATGTTCTATATATGGTTAATAATTAAAATATAGAATAAAGGTATTTTCATATGTAATTCATATCTGATCAGTATATGATCCGTATTTGATCTGTATCTGATTTGACATAAGAAATTAAAGTTATTAATTTATACAAAATAAATTATTGATTTTATTCTTGACTTTTAATTTATGTTGATGTCCCATTAAAACAAGTTTCCTTTTTGATTGAATGTTTTATTACAATAAAAAATGAAGTATTTTCCATTTATGGTTAATTATAATAGAGAATGAAGTATTTTTCGTATATGATCTGCATATTATAAGTATATAATCTGTATATGATCCGTATCTGATCAAATATAGAAATTTTATACAAAATAAATTATAAATTTTATTCTTAACTTTTAATTTATGCTGATGCCCCATTAAAACAAGTTCCCTTTTTTGTTGAATGCTTCATTATAATAAAGAATGAAGTATTTTCCATTTATGATTAATAATTACAATAGAGAATGGAGTATTTTTCGTATATGATCCGTATCTGATCCATATATGATCCGATATAAGAAATTAAAGTTAATAATTTATACAAAATAAATTATTAATTTTATTCTTGACTTTTAATTTATGTTGATGCCCCATTAAAAAAATTTATATTTTCGATTAGATGCTTCATCATATATATTTTCTTTTTCATTTTCAAATCTATGTATGTTTATTGCTCTACTCAACAACAATAACAATTCAGTAAAGCAATGAGCAAATTGTATGCTTTATTAAGGACAGAGTCTCTCTTGGTGATTTGATTTGCAAATACTAAAACCCTAATCCCTAAATAAAAAAAGAGCACACCAAATTAGAAACCTACAACAATTTATCACCATCAATACCATCTTTAATATTGGAATTAAAACCAACATCCTCAAACAATTTCTTATCACCATTAAAACAAAAACACATAATAAAGTATCAAAAACTAAAAAGAAACCGAAAAGATACAAAAATAATAAAATAGAATATACCCCAACAAAATACTTTAACTCATCACCACCACCAACAGCTTCAATAAAACTTTGAATCATAAGCTTTTTTATTCTCACAATTTGCTCCACCTTCATTGCATTTACATTCAATTTTCTTATCTTCAACACCTTTTTAAGAACCAACAACATCTACTAAACCAGAACTAGAAGCAGTAAAAACACCTCCATCTTTCCTTGTACATTTAAAATAGATTAAAAACTAAAAACAAATCAAAGGTAATAATTCTTGTACCTCTCAAAAAAATTTAATTTTTTTAAAGAAAAATGAAAAAGAAACACATGAATAAAGAAAGAGAAAATAAAAATAAAAATAAAAGAAAAAATAAGGAAATAAGATAATTTTAAAAATAAAAAGAGAAAAATTAAAAATAAGGATAAAATAAAAACAAAAAAGAGAGAAAGGAAAGATA
>CATIWM010717346.1:0-15400 GCA_949671775.1 Mallotus repandus
CCAGCAGTAGGTTTTTGGGTTTAAGGTTTTGCTAGTGCAATTGTACAGAACTTTTTTAATCATCTAATGCAATGAAGTGGTTTTAGTAAGTAAGATGGCAAGTTGCCTATCTCTGGAAGTGGACATTCTCATGTAAAAGGACGGAGGGTGGGAATTGGGAAACAATAAGCGGGTTGACATCTTTGACATTTAAATTGTGATACTTTTTGTGCATGGTGTTATAAACCTTGCATCTTTCTTCTACTTTTATTTTATAGCATGCGTTTGATTTTTTAATGCTTTTAAAGCTCTTTATTTTGGACTCAAAAGAGTAGAAAAGTGGAAAGTTTGAGCATGATAATTTCCTTTCATTCATCAGCTGCTGCTGAATGGGTGGCAAACGGGGAAGATTTTCATAACTGGATAGATCAGCAGCAGCTACTTAATCCTGAAGTTAATCAGGGCAGCCGGAGATGGTCCTCACAGCTATTTTCTTCTTTTGCTAACCTTTCAGAACAAAGTTCTTTGCACAGAACATCTACATACCCTGAGCAGCAACAACCCCAGCAGTCCTTATCTAGTGAGCCAATTCTCGTGCCCAGGAATGCCCATACTTCTTATCCTCCTCATGGTGGACAGTCTCCCCAGGCTTCACCAAATCATAGTCATTTAAGTATTCCATACCTCAGTAGTAGTCCCCAAATGGCAATACCATCGCCAAACCTTTCTCCCTTTTCTAGTCAGCTTCACCACACAGGCCTGCATGGATCACCAAAATTTGGTCAAAATTTGTCGCAATTTTCTTCTGGTCCTGCAAATAGGCGGCCACCATACCAAGGGCTTACCAATATGGGTTTATACCCTGGAGCTCCTCCCAACATTTCGAATGATATGTTGCAGCAACAGATACCTCGTCAAAATGGTTTAATGACTCCAAAATTGATGCCGAATCAGCATAGGCTGCAGTATCCATTTCAGCCATCATTGGGCAATTTATCAGGCATGCAATCTCAGCAATTCAATCCTCATCTTTCTGCATCCCCACCTGTGATAAGCAAGCATGAGTATGGCTTGATGTGTGGTCTGTCTGATTTTAGAGACCAAAGAATGAAACCAGCCCCAAGAGTAGGACAAAATCTGCATTATTCTCAACAGGGTTATGATACCAATGGCCAGAAAATTGATTTCTCCTGGCCAAGGTTGGGATCAAAGTACATGACAGCTGATGAAATTGAAGGTATTATCAGAATGCATCTTGCTGCGACGCACAGTAATGACCCATACGTGGATGATTATTATAACCAGGGCTGTCGTGCAAAAAAATGGGCAGGGGCAAAACTGAAACATCATTTCTGCCCAACTCACTTGAGGGATCTTCCTCCTCGAGCTCGTGCTAACGCAGAACCACATGCTTTTCTTCAGGTTGATGCTCTTGGAAGGGTTCCCTTTTCTTCAATTCGCAGACCTCGTCCTCTTCTTGAGGTTGACCCACCAAACTCTTCTATTAGCAGTGCTACTGATCAGAAAGGTTTTGAGAAACCCCTAGAACAAGAGCCAATGCTTGCAGCTAGAGTGACAATTGAAGATTGTCTCTGCCTTCTTCTTGATGTGGATGATATTGATCGTTTTCTGGAATTCAGTCATCTTCAAGATGGTGGAGCCCAGCTGAGGCACAGGAGGGTGGTCTTGTTGGAAGAGCTGGCAGCATCTCTGCAGTTGGTTGACCCACTTGGCAAGAATGGACTTACAGTTGGGCTTGCTCCAAAGGATGACCTTGTGTTTTTACGGCTCGCATCCCTTCCCAAGGGTCAGAAGCTCCTTGCAAGGTACCTTCAACTTCTTTCTCCTGGTGGTAATTTAATGCTAATAGTCTGCACTGCTATTTTCCGTCATTTGAGGTTTCTGTTTGGAAGTGTTCCCTCTGATCTTCGAGCAGCGGATACTACAAATGATCTTGCAAGGGTTGTATCATCATCTGTCTATCGCTTGGATCTTGTTTCACTCAGTACTTGTCTTGCAGCTGTAGTTCGTTCCTCAGAGCAGCCCCCACTTCGCCCCCTAGGAAGCTCTGCTGGAAATGGGGCTTCTGTCATTTTAAAATCAGTTCTTGATAGGGCGACTGAGTTGAATGAGCCTCAAGATGCTAGTAACCATGATGTGACACACAGGGCACTATGGAAGACCTCATTTGATATGTTTTTTGACCTACTTCTAAAGTATTGCATTGATAGGTATGATGATATTATGCAATCTTCTCCTTTAGATCCAGCTGAAGCAACTAAGCGGGAATTACCTATAGAGCTCTTGCGTGCTAGTGTTCCCCACACGAATAGCTACCAGAAAAAGATGTTATATGATCTTTCTCAGCGTTCCTTGGTTGGTCACGATGGAAGCAATGCTGGTTGCGTGAATAGTGAGTCATAGTGGAATTGACTTGTAGGTTGTAAGCTCTGGGCACGTTACTAAGTTTTCTTGATTCATATCAGATGACGTGAAAATGAGTACAGCCTTCTCCGAACTTACCCTTGCAAGGTACTGAACTGTTGAGGCTTTCTTGGTTCTGCATGCCAGTTGTAGAATTTTGGCACCGGACCATCTCTCTGCTTTCTTGAGGCTTAGAGTTGCTTATGCCAATTGATGATGGAAGCAGGTCCATAACATGTTTCAAGTTGAAGGTCTGAATCCAGAGGACGCCCTCCATTTCTTGCATTTTTGAATCCCCAGATGCTTTCTGAATATCAGCCCTAACTTTGTGGGTGTTGTATGGTGATTACTGCAGAAACAGAAGATTTGCTGCTAAGTATAGGAGGAGAACCTGCATAGTTTTTCTGTACTGGAATTATTTACAGCTGAAAGAATACTTTTGATGGAGGAATGGCATGAAATTGGTTCGTGTTTCAGAAGTCAGCAGTCGATTTCTTCTTCTCTATGTTTGAAAGTTACAAAGCAAGGAACAATGCGAAGAAGTAATAAACTTCTTGATAGTAAAAGAACTTTGACCGTATTTTGTCTTAAATTGTATATTAGTGATTCAGGTTTTTTTTTTTTTGGGTAATTAATAATTGGTTGCTAGATAGGGGGTAAAAGAGTTATTTGCTGCGCTTCTAGTTTAATTCTCCTTTACTTATGTGGTAAACTTGGATCCTTAAATAATGCTTGATACCTGATCAGTTAATGAGGGAATTAATCCTCCTTAGGACACCAACTATTACATTCTTCCAAGCAGATGAATTTATTATTAATTACTACTATCAAAAGTGGATTAGAACAAAAAAGAACGAAATGGTTGATATTGGAATCTTCCATTTATTGCCTCAGTAAGCAAAGACTGGAAAGTGGATCTTAAATAGAAACTTGCATGAGAAGTGCATGCTTTGTTCTTGTTAATATGTTGTCCTTCAAAAAATCTGCTTTGAAGATACCTTATACACCGCGTATGAACAACGATCTTTAACCAGTTTATGTCAAAAACTAGAAAGTACTGCTGCAAACCCGTTCTTGATTTTGGGCTATTACGTTATCAAAGTTACAAAAGAAAAAGAAAGGCATTTTTTTTCTAACAGTGATGATAGCCCAACCTGGTAAGTCAATTGGCAGATGAAGAATCCAGTAAATTCTGATGCTGAAAGCCATAGTTAAGAAGTACCTGATTATCTGCCAAATTCAATGCTCTTTGCATCCCGTTGAAACAAGCATCCCAAGTATATGCAGGATTGTGATCACCAGTACATGGTTCACACCCGGTAAAGTGTGTAATAAGAGGCCTTCTCCTAAAGTTGCTCTTGGGTTTGATATTCTTCTCCCATAATTCACCATAGCTCTCACTCACCTTCTCTGCATGTCTTCTTCCTAAAGAAGGCATCTCCCTCTGTATTTCCATATACCCATGAGTAATATTGTCATACGTATCCACCACACCTAACCAATACTTCTGCAAATCATACTCTTCCTCTATATAAATCTTGTCACCCCATCTTTCCTTCTCTCTCAAAAGGAGGTATATGAGAGCTGCTTGATCATCTGCCTCAGGTATCATCTTGTCTTTGAACGTTGATCTTTGAATTTCGCCCCAACTTTCGTAGTTTGGTGTTTGAGGCCCCATGCTAACCCAAACATCCATGAAATCCATCGACCATTGACAGTTCCTGATCAAGAAAACACCTGCATTGATACTTGTCCAGCTTTGTTTTTCATACACGAGGTGTGACCAACCATGAACCACAAGGTTGTAATCTTTGTACTTGTGCAAGGGAATCTTGAACTCCATGTCAGTGAATACTGCATCTGAATCAACCCACCATATCCACTCAGCTTCTGGATGAGCCAACATTGCTGCGTGAATGATCGGATACTTGGCCCAGAACCCGGTCATTTTTGGGTGTAATAAAAGATTATTGTAGAAAATGTCATAGCCATGTATTCTACAATAATCAACCTTATTCTTGAAAAATCTCAACAACAAATGATCCCCGACAGGATTTTTGCAAGCCAACGGTTGTGATCCAGTAACAAGGAGAATCTGATTGCTTGCAGTGGCAGCAAAGGAAGGATGAAGCTTAAGCCACTCCATTCTCTTTGCATCCCAACCCTTCATGGAGTTCTCAATTGAGTAGCTTAGATTTGGATCGTCATAGAAAGTAGGGTCATGTGGATCATTGTTCATGTTAATGCTGTTAACGCTGGTAGCAGGTTCAGAGATTAATGGGGCTTTGAAAGTTGGACTAAAGTTGAGGAGAGACAACAGAGAACATAATAGAGAAACTGCCACCACTGCCCCTCCAACAAATAGAAATCCATCAGCTATCAATGCAAAGGCTCTATTTGGGACTATAGAATTTGTTGTTGGAATAAACTGTGGAAGGGCCATTTCTTGGCAGAGATTGTGAACTCTAGATAATGGCTATGGCTATATATACAGTGGGAAAAGACTTGTGACTGATAATGTGATTACAAAATTCTTAAAGTACAGGACTTCGTGACCGATAAATGGTCAAGCATCAATAAAATAATTGTTGTTTTCTGCTAATTTAGTTCAGTTTGTTTCAGAAAAATAAAATCTATTGTCCGTAAAGGATATCATTAACAGTACTCAATGTCGTTTTGCACAGAATACATCAAATAACATGGTCGTTTCCGAGTCCTTGATCATTGCTTTGCATGTCTCACCCACTTCACAACAAAACGTAGTGAGAGATCAAACAATTTACAAAACATCAATTTAACAATTTCATTCAAGGAAACTGGTTTCAAGATCAAGAGACTGTTGGAGATCATTTTCGTAGCTCTTTTTTTTATTATTATTTTGTACTTTCTATTTATATATATAAAAAGAAGTTCTATTATAAGAATAAAAACAGCAGTTTATTGTATGGATCGGTCAAGGCAGGCCAAATTTTCGATCCATAATTATCTAAGTGAGAACCAAAGATTGACCATTAGCGGACGATAAGGATAACAGATGACACCATGAGATGAAATTTAGCTTTAAATGAATGCAAAACTAGCTAGCTACCATTTAAGTACTCGTCTGTACATAAGTATGTTTGTGTAGATTAAAAATAGTAAAAACTGGTAAGAGCTCAAGTCCCCATTTATGGTTTTTTTCAGCTTAATTAAGGGGATGTTACACACTTCACTAAACAATTTTTTTTCAATATTTTTTTGTTTCAAAATTAATGGGAATGTCTGTTTTTTTGAAACAGAGTTTCCAGAGCCTGGACTTACTTTTCTCTCCTTTCCTACCTCCCAAACATGAATTCCATTCATTATATAGTAGGATTAACATTCTTTTTCAGTTTCCTGATTCTCTTTTCTCCAGATACATGTAAACTTTCATACAATCTGGGTCTTCATTGGTGGAAGCCACTGGAAAAGGGTAATAAAAAAAAAATTCTTAATCTTTTCTTGCTGTTAGAATATTGAGTGACAAGTTCCTTTTTCTTGATACGTTCTTTGCTTTTTTTTTTTCCTTAATTTTTTCAGAAGAGAATTGTGACTTGTTTAGTGGTCATTGGGTTACTGACCTGAGAGGTTCTCAGTATACAAATATAAGTTGCAAATCTATCCCTGACTCGAGGAATTGTTTCAAGCATGGAAGGAAAGATACAGATTTTGTAAACTGGAGATGGAAACCTGATGGCTGTGAGCTTCCAAGATTCGATCCCAGAATTTTTCTTGCAATTGTTCGCGGAAAGACAATGGCTTTTATAGGAGATTCAGTTGCGCGGAACCATGTCGAATCGCTTTTATGTCTCTTGTCACTGGTTAGTTCTTACATCTTTCCACTTATACAAAAAGATAATTATATATCAGGAACATCCTGATGCGTATTTTCAGACTCCTGGATTTCACTCCTTTATCTATTACAAATCAAACAATTCGCAGGAGGAAATACCAGTGAGCACTTTCAGGGATGCTGAAAATCGTTCTCTCACTTGGCATTTTCCCAAAAATAACTTTACTCTGATGGTGCTGTGGACAAAGTTCCTGGTGATAGATAAGGAGAGAGTGATCAATGGGACAAATTCAGGTACTTTTGATTTGCACTTGGACAAGATTGACAGGAATTGGACAAGTAAACTTCCTGAAATGGACTATGCAATCATCTCGGGTGTGCATTGGTTCTTCAGAAAGAACTTCCTGTATGAAAATGGAAATGTGATAGGATGCATATATTGCAGCGAACCGAGCATACAAAGCTACAATCCTGATTTTGCGATTGAGAGGATAACACGAAATGTGCTTGCTTACATCAATAACTGCAAAGGATGCAAGGGAGGGTTATTGACCTTGTTAAGGACATACTCACCAGCACATTTTGAGAATGGGTCATGGAACACAGGAGGAAACTGCAACAGGACAGTGCCTCTCCGAGAAGATGAGATTAACTTGGAGAGTTTTGATTGGAAGATCAGAAACATTCAGGTAGAAGAGGTAACAAAAGCAAAGAAAACAGAGAAGGGATGGAAAAGATTTGATGTTTTGGATGTCACCAGGGCTATGTTAATGAGACCTGATGGACATCCTGACACTTTCTGGGACAATAAGTGGATGAAAGGTTACCATGATTGTGTGCACTGGTGCATGCCGGGGCCTGTTGATGTGTGGAATGATCTGTTGATGGCATCGCTTAAGAGATATATTGATGGCATCGCTTAAGAGATATATTGATTTCTCCAAACTAAAGGAGATAAATCAATGAAATTTTTTTTTCCACCGTTAGCACAAGATCATATTTTGTAAGAATCCTTAGGCATATTTCTGTCTTTTGTTGACAAAATTGATTTGTTTAATTAAATTATGTCTGTCTAAGTATTTCTTTCATATCTATCTTTTAAAATATGCTCTAGGCGCTTTCCAAATGATCACTTCAATTCTTGACTGCAGAAAGAAATTGCATAAATAAATGAAAGATTCATGGAATAAATAGAAATTACATTTCTTATTTCTTATTAAGTCATAATTAAAAAAAAAAGTTGCAAACGTATTATAATCCAAGAAAAGAATGTAAACATCCTGAAACGGGGAAAATGCCATTGGTTTTTTCAATTATTCTCAGCTAGATATATATTTCAAGCACATAAACCTTCATTATCCAAACATCAGCGAGCTTTACAGAAGACTAGTACATAATTGTATATGGGGTAAGCTTAATGTTACAGTGATTAACGTTGTATTTGGAAGCCTTTAACCCATATTTCAACTTCTGTAGATCGGTTCACATGAAATAACAGGAATTCCCTTCACTAATTCTCTTTTTCCCATCTCTTCACCTCTACTCAACTTTGATCTTGTTCCTCATTTCCACGATAATGATTAGGCATTTAAATAGCTGATGCTTGATCAGGTTTTGAAACTTCACAATCTTTACATCAATTCCTGTGTGTCCTCCAACAAATCCAGAGCATAATACATCTTGTCCACTATTTTTCTTGTGAAAGTCGAACAGAAGCTGCACGAATCATATCAATTACTGCTTCGTCCAGTCCTTCAAGATCACCAGAGTGGCAAAGTTGGCGGTACAAAGGGGCTAAGTAATTTGCAGCCGCTTCAACCAATTTCCAAAGGAAGAAATCAGAAGCAATTTTAATTATTCTGATAGACAAGTGTCTGGCAGCATCCAGACAAGATACAATTATTCTATAGCTGATATCCTGAACATCTTCCAAAAACCAGAAATCAGCAAGCCAACAAAGTTCTACATACGGTTGTAGCACAGATACCCTTTCTTCGGTGCCCATATTATCCCATAAACATCCAGAGGGAGGTCTGGGCAACACATCAGTATAGCACCAGCTCACAAGCTTCCTCATTGCCTCTAAGCTAATCGGCACCTTTATGGTTTGAGAATTACTGTAAAAAAAAAAAAAAATACTAGAATGCATGACAAATTTTGCAAAATAATGGAAAAATTTTACAAGAACAAAGCATCTCAAACATAACATTTATGTGGGAACCTTTCCACCATGCCAGACTGAAATAAGGCCCGCAAATAATCACAGGTTGACCACAATACAACTTTATGAGCATGTACATGTGGCACTAATTGAGAGCATATGGTACACGCCCAACATATTGATTCGGTTGCTTTAGCCTCCAAGATAACGTCCCTGTTTCCAATAGCCAATAAAATTGAGGTCAATTTTGTAAACAAGATGTCCAAAAGGTTTCTCTTAACAGTACATGTTTTGCTCAATAACACTACAATTTCCAAGAGCATTAACACCACAACAAAAACAAAAGATGAAAGCAATAGAAAAGCTGGTCAAAATATCAAGATGTCCTCATATGAAAAATCAAGGAGCAAACCGTACGAAAAGCAATGTCTGGATGAAGCAAGAGCAGGAGAAAGATCATATTTCGGGAAATGGGTGCCCCACTTGGGATGTCTTCTTCCAAGCATCATTAAAAGAGGTTGTAAATTACAACGCTTGGCAAGAATTTTAACTTTCTTCACAAGTTCCTCTCCTGCATTTAGATATCCCCAATAAACAAATTCCAACAATTTGGCCAATGCTTGGTTATCAACTTGCGAGGATAAATGAATTTTTTTCTGAATCATTCCCGCATTCCTCTTTATATCATATCCCAGTGAAGAACCATCAAAAGCTTTCTTCTCATCAGGCAGTTCTTCAGGAGGCAGCAATGATGGACATCGAACAGCAAGGATGACGCCATGAACACTCACAGAGTCCTCATTTGAAAGAATGAGTTGAACATCTGTATAATTGTTTGCATGAAGAGCTTTCCCAATACGCCTCCCAAGTTTACATGGAAAACCATATAATCCAAAGTAACTCAAAATGAACACAGCATACCATTTTATTCCGGGAGAAGTAGTGTCACTACAGATATCTTGCAGTTTGCTAATGAATTGAGATTCAGTGAAATCTACTTGACCAGCAAAAATTTCTGCTATATTTTCTACAGAGCCAGAGTGTATCAATTCGGCCAGCCCCCATAAACCATATAATAAAAGAACATCACTGCCTTCCCAGTCTTCATTGCATACCCAGCAACAAATCCTCTCACTGAACCTATTATGCAAATGAGGAGAAAGGCTTGCCCTCTCTATGTGGATATCATTGCTTAAACACCACCATATCAAACCCAAAAGAGTCTTTGCACCTTCGTTTTTAACAATATGGATACGATACTGTGGTAAACCAGAATAGCATAACAGCGCCACTAAGTTAATGCTAGTTCGAAGTAGGTCAGTCATCCCTAAATTATCCTTGGCGGGTCTGATGTTTAAAGCATGCAATAGGTATTTCACACACCCTTTGCCATTTGGCTTTAAAATTTCATCCAGTATGGCTCTTGCTCTTGATGCAATGTATTTGCAAGGAGAATAAATCATCATTACAGTTGCCCTTGATGCTGATTCACTACCCAAGTTATCAACTACTTCGTGTAGACATATTTGGCGCCTTCGCTGAATTAAATCTCTAAAAGATATGCTGCCAATGAAATAAAATTGAACGCATAATCAAAGAATAGAAACAAACATCCAAAAGACAGATTGGTCACTAAAGCAAACAATCTAATAGTGCAAAAGATACAAGTACTATTAATAAGAGACGATCAATATATTACCATGCACATGTAATCAGGATGTCAAGTTCAAGTCCACGGTCAAATATATTGGAGTCGAAATCTTCCCTAGAATGTGCTGCGAGCCAACCGAGAAGATCCCATACATATGGCCTCAACCGAGGAAGAAAATTGGACTTGAGACCTTTTTGTGCTATAGCTATCTGTTCTTCCAATGACAAGGAATGCTGAGATGGTCCAATCTGAAAATCTAAAAGAAGACTAAGTAGGACCTGATCAATTCCTAGCTTCCAGAAGCAATCATGATGCTCCCCCGCCCAGCAATTTATCAAAAGAGCCAAATGACAAGCTTCCACTAGCAAAGACATCTCATCATTGGCAATCTTCCCTGAATTTGAGGTCCATCCACTCATTCCATCAATTACAGCATTAACAATAGGCTCACAACACAAGCTCATCATTTTTAAACATCCCTGTTCACTTTTCTGAACAAACGATGGTATGCAAATATTTATACAGAGTTCAATCCATGACAGTCAGACATCTTAAGATACAAGTTATAATTCTTACCACCAAGCATTGGGCAAGTCTGAATCCTTCAGTCCGAACAAAAATAGGGTGGGATCTGCCCATGCAGAGAACCATCATATATAGAAGACCTTCTCCATTTTCTAGAAGCTTCGTGGCTCCATTACCACATAATGCTGGTATGTAAAAGAAAAGGCTATTTAATTTCTATTTTTGAGCTTAAAAGTAAGTGAAGACATGGAAAGGTGAAAAAAAAAAAAAGAGAAATAAATATGTAAGCAATGAATTATACCTAACGCTGCATAGAGCTTCAAAACTGAAACCTTACAATAGAAATCAGATCTTACACGAATAACCTCCAAAACTTCCAAAAATTTATCATCATTCCAAACAGGATACCGAGATAGAGGCCACCGACACAGAATTGTACTCAGGAAAGAAGCCATTTCTTGGAAATATTCAATTGACAAAGCACCATGAGAAAATTCCTTTATGCCGCTGACAATGCAAGAAACAGTTTCTGTTTCAGTTAGAATATCCCACACCTCTTTCTCTTTTTTAATACCCAAATCCGAAAGGATCATAGTCAATGCATTAGCACATGAAATAGATACTTGTACTTGATGAGAAGATAACAAGGATGACAAAGGATGAATCAGGTCTAACAAGTAAGGCTGCAATAATACATTGGGTATAATACTAATCAACTTTACTATTAAACTAGCTGCGGTGCTCAACACAGCATTGCTTTTATTTTGAAGAATCCATGCCAATGCTCCAACTATATCACCAATTGAATCCTGAAAATTGAATGCAACAACAGGAGAGGACAAACGTAACAGTGAATATCAGTATGTCAGCAACAAAACTCAACTTTCACAATGCCAAAGATATCTCAAATAAAAAAAGATCGCTTTATGAAACTGGATTAGTAAGAAATAAATTAAAAAAAATAAAAAAAAAGGTAATTTTCATACCTTCACTAGAGGATGATGCACAGAGTCTCCTGAAATACAATCAAGAAAGGAAGCAATTGACCGAACTACATGTCTTTGTATCTCAATATCTGTGCATTGCCATTTCGATTTCTTTCCATCATTAACTCTGCTAGCAACAAATAGAAATGATAAGTATTATTAGGTGAAAAAAGAAAAATCAAGAAACCAAAGTCAAGTTGAAAGAATTGAAGTAAAAATCAGTAACCTGGTGCCGAGGCTGAGAGCATGGCAGAGACGCTGGTGATGCTTGACGATGTGGCCGCTTATGCCTCTATGTTTCAGTGTTGCAGTTAGTTTTGAGGATCTCATCTTTTCAATTTTGATTTCCTTTGAAGCCATCCTAACAAAGATAGAAATCAAATGAAGATTTAATTTTGAATTAGGGTTTTGAAAGAAACGCCGATTACCGCCATTACGTGGAAGCATCACGTCAGCAATCTTCTTCCAGTTTCTACTTTCTTTTTTTTTTAACAAAGTTTGAAAATTCTAAAAAATTATTAAATCATCCAATAATAATTATTAATAAATTAAAATTTATTTTGTAAAAATAAAATAATTATAGATTACAATTTATATTATTTTATTTAAAAAATTTATATTTAAATTTAAAAATGTAAAAATTGTGTAATTTTTTTAATAATATCACTTTTATAAATATAAAATTAAAATGTTTTTTCATTATAATTTAATATATTCCATATTAAATTGTTGTGTTAAAAAAAATTATTTTTTATAAAATTCATTTTTATAGCTTTTACAATTATATAAATCAAAATTATTTTTAATAAAATTTTTACATAAAATTATTTTCAATTAACGAAAATTGATCCTTATATTTAAAAAATATAATATTATTTAAAAAAATAATTTTTACATATTTATGAATAAAATAAAATTTTAAATTAAATTTTTGTGAGAAAATATTATTCTAAAATACGTTTTCAATCGATAAATAACAATAACATTCATAAAAAAATCAATAAATTAGAATAATGAAACATTGATGTGATAATATACATCAGAGACAGTTCAAATAGTTCTCTCGATATACAGTGTTAGAGCCTTTGATAATTTGTATTTTACCATGGGATAGCTACTAATTTTAACTAGTAATCATCTCCTTACTTTCTTTCATTTTTATTTTTTCTACTATCAAATAATATGGTGTTTATAAATTAGTATATTTTTATAGTTTTATTGTTGATAACTTTTTGGTGCAGATGGCTTGGCAAATCTGCCGTTCTCTGCTTCGCCTAAATTGTTGAGGTTCACCGGGGTTTCAACTCTTCACGATATCAAAGGGTCTCTAATCTAAAAGGCTTTGCAAGACTCTACAACATCATTGTCCCTCCATGGGTAGAAGGAGATCTCATTCCCTTCATGGATTGCCGGCTTTTCATGACTGCAGCCCTCTGTTTCGCTTGTATTTTTGTCCTCCATGGATTCCTAAAGCTCGATTGGCTCAGTCCAGAAGTTTTGCTTGATCCCTCCATGGATCCCTTTGTTTCGCTTGCAGCTGCCCCCTCAATATCTGGACATAGTCATCTGGTTTAGTCCAAGACATCAACAGTTCAAACAGACCCGGCTTAAAGATGTGCACCATCTGGTTATCGCTACAGCCGCCACCATATGGTTGTCCTGTTCTTCTCGACTAACTAGGATTATAACCCTAAGGTTGATGAAATATGTTATTGGGTTTTGTCTTAATTATGGCCCTTCAATTTGTAAAAGCTTTTTAGATGTAATGACCATCAAAATGTGTTGGTCCCTGGCAATCTAATATATTTTCTTTTATTGTTTGAAAAAAATCAATAAATTTTTTGGACAAAAACTTTTTCATACAAAAATTATATATATATATATATATATATATATATATATGAGGGGAGGGGATGGGGGAGGGAAGTTTTATTATCCATTCCAAATATGCCTCAGGACCTTAATAAAGATCTATTGATTGTTAAAATCTTTACAAAATTTCCAAGGAACCAAAGAATCTAAAGATATGTTTATAGAACTTACGAAGTTTGATTTTAATATGCTTCAACCTTTTCATTGAAGTTTCATGGCATTAGACCACTTGAATAGGTTCATATATGTGGTGGCCCTTGGCACGTCTTAAAGATCCAAGCTTGCCAAGAGAAAGCTATCTCGCTTTCTGCAAGTTATCCATGATGTTTCTGATTTTGGTGACAGGATTCTTCAACGATCCCTCTGTTTGAAGCAGTTTATAGGCATATTGATATAAATATGTATCTTCTCCAAAAAGGAGATATTACTAAAAGCCTATGTGAAAAACTTTTTCTGGTACGTTTCCATATCAAAATTTATATCAACTATGTTGTAGAAAAATATATTTATTTAATATTTTTTTAAATAACAAAAAAATAAATAATTTTATATTTTTATAACTAAACGAAATAATTTTATTACGTCCTATCAATTCTAATAAAATTTTGAGAGAATTGCTATTTCACCCTGTTTTTTTGCCCAATACACTTTTCCATCCCTGACATTTGAAAAAATATTTATTCATCTCTAACATTTGCAATTTGTGTACTATTTCATCCCTTACAGAGGGACTAATGAGTGTTAACTGTTGCAAATATCAGAGATGAATAAATATTTTTTTCAAATGTCAGGGATGAAGAGATGACGTATTCGTAATTTGTGTACTATTTCATCATTGATAAAGGGACTAATGAATATTAATTGTTGCAAATATTATAAATGAATAAATATATTTTCAAATATCAGGAATGAAGTAGTGTAATATGCCAAAACAAAGGGAAAAATAACAATTATCCCTAAAAGTTTTTATATAAAATTATCTATACATATTCATATATTTTTAATATTTATTTATATAACCCATTGTAGGCGGTGAGGTTCAACGTGCGCCCAAGTGTTGGCAACCACGACACTGTGCGGGCTTAGGACCTGCTAGGAAATACAACATGGACTTTAAGTCCAAATCAGAGATGGAGTCGCCACTCGGATGAAATCTGGGACACACTTTAAAGCAATTGAATTCCACGGAGGGCCCCAACAGCCGTCCTCAAAGATTAGGTTCGAAAACTGTGTATGGGCTTTTGGAATGCCCACCCAACCTTGTGGTTGGCCTCCGTTTGTGTTTTGTATTTTATTACCTTTAATTATTTAATTATTTCTTTATTTACATGTAAATTGTAATTGCCTTCAATCAATTGTCATATTTTGTAATTTATTCCAAATTTGCACATTAGTCCAATTGCATGCAAATTAAGAGTGGTTCACAGCGTTAATCACCAATAATACAAGACATTCATAAAAATAAAGACAGATAAATAAAATAAGTGCGCACACAAAAAAATAGAGAGAGGAGAAATGATTACAACACTTTTATCACACAATTAAAATAAAGTAAAATAAAATAAGTAAATGCACACACACAAAAATAGAGGGAGAAGAAATGATTACAACCCTTTAAACATACAAAAATAATAAAATAAACAAAAATAAATTAATTACAGAATAAATAAAAATCTAAGAACTTATAGGAATATATATTTGATGATTAAAAATCATCTTAATATTTTCTGCAATAAATAAAATATTATTCTCCCACAAATATATAAAATCCTACAAAAACAAAACCACAAAGTTAATTCACAAATCAACTTATAAATATAATAAAGATAAAAATAATATAAATATCTAATTAAATAAAAATAATAAACTAATTGCATAAAAGATACTGAAATACAAAAACACAAAAAAATATAAAAATATAAATTATAATACAAAAACACATGAAAATACAAATAATACAAAGATGGTTACATACGAGAACAAATTGACAT
>CATIWM010717355.1:0-31821 GCA_949671775.1 Mallotus repandus
ATTAGTCTACAAAGGAGAACGCTTCCATATTCCCTGATCTAGCGAAAAGAGCCGAATAAATTTACTAAAAAAATTTTTGCATTGAGGGATAATATGAGAAGCAAGATCCGTTGTAAATTGAGGCAGGCAAGAGAATTGACAATGCCAAAGGAGCCACTTGGTGTCTTAGGAAAGCTTGAGAGCCTCATCACGTCTTGGCAACAAAATTCAAGGTCATATTCAAGCACCATGAGCACGTGTGCAAGACAATTTGACGGCATGTCACTTGAGAGATCCATGCTTTTCAGGACAATTTGAGTGCACAACCTAAAAGAGGAGTATTTGGAGCACCAAGCTGAGCAGCCCACCAAGAATCAACATGAGTTTGTCTGTCCCTAACTTTCATTATTCCTAAACCTTTTTTCTTTTTTTTTTGGGAAATAATTGGTTGGTAGTAGAGCACCAAACACTCTTTTATATTCGCATGTTGATATTATAAAGAACAATTTTTCTAAATTTTGTAGTGTTGATAAACATTCTACTTTCAAATTACATATGTTACACGTTTTTATATTTTTGTACAATTTTTTTTATAAATAGAAAGATTATATAATTTAAGTCTAAATATATTATACAACATAAAATTCTACACTTTAAAATATAAAAATATGAGATGAGTAACCACCGTCCTATTCATTGACATTTTTGTAAAAATTTTCGAATAAGTTACAACATAGGTAAAATAGTATAAACTTTTAATTTGACTTTTTCTTTCACTAATACTAAAATTTCAACCCTACAAGAAAAATGGTTATTAGTAAAGGAAAATTTCAGTTGCAAAAATGTTAAAATAGATCATAAAAAAATATTTGCAACCGAAAAATGCCTACTATGTAAGGTTGAAAATGGCTTAGCTGCTAAAAGCTTTCTGCAATCTAAAAATTCAAGTGGTCGCAAAAACATTTTGTGTCTCTAATTCTTATTAATAACAACCGATTTGTTAAAATAATTGCAACAGACTTTACTTTCGCTAAATGAAAAAAAAAACACATTTTTAAATATTTATTATCCGCAACCAATATTAATTTAATAATTATGACAGTAATACAATCATTAAAAAGATACATATATGGTAATATTTTTACCATTTACAATCATATTTTAAATTTATTATATTAAATTAACAATCGCAACCATTTTATGGTCATTAATTTTAATTTAAAATTTTTATAATTTATTTTCATTCATGACGTATATAATATAAATAAATAATAAATAGTAAACATAATAAAACAAGAAAAAAATATTTATATTTCATTAAAAAACCATAATAATATTCATAATCCAAACAACAAATATACACCTAATATTTGAAAAACCTTTATATTGGTATTTGATAACCCTAATATACATTTGTATTTGATAAGTTAACTTAAAAATTGGGAGTGAAGCTTAATTTTTTTTTAAGATTTTTGTAGTTATGAAAATCCTAACTACTTTTCCTACATGTATAATGTAAAATAAAAAAAGATTGAAACTACCCATCTTTTAACTAAGATAATTATATCAAAGATATTTTTTGAACAAAAAAAAAATATCAATTTAGTAAAATAGTTATAAGGTGACACAAATTTAACACAACATATAAAAATGTAGGTGAAATGAACATCATGTATATAAAAATATATTCTTATAATTATATTCATCAAAGGTATTCGCTTGTTAAAAAAGATTGTCAATACTAAAATGTGTGACTGTACATACATCTATTGTGATAATAAAAGATTAAAGGTTGTCTTTGCTCTTCAAGGGGAGGCAAATCCCAATGATAGAGGACTAGGTTTCGATATATATATATACACATGAAATTACCTATTGATTTATGAGGCAACCATTCTTCCTCACTTAAAGTGTCTATTACAACTACAAGGGATCGGGACTAAGATATATCTATAACATTAGCAACAGCACAATTAACTTCAAAAACAAAAAAAAATTTTCTTGAAAAATAATGATTAAAACGTCTCAAATCATCATTAGATATATAGACCTTATTGTTGAAACTAAAAAGGAAAACAAGAAAGAAAAATAATATGGAAGAAAAAGGGTTTTTGACTCTCATAGTCTTTGGTACGTCATTTTCTTAGGATTATTATTAAATCCATTGACTTATATTATATATAATTGCAAGTATATGCATATATAAATAAAACAAAGGCGGATTGAGCCTTTTTTTTTTCTAAAAAAAAGGAATAAATAAAAGAAATCCCAAATGTTAAAAAAAAAAAAAAAATTCCCACAAAGTTATTGAAAATGACAACGAGCCGCCCTGACAATGAACAATGGGCAAAACACCTCATTATAGATTTTGGATCAAAATTAAAATATTGTATGTAACCTTGTCTCCCCATTACAATAAAAGTTAGCAACAATTGAGCACTTTCTTTTTGGTGCTTGGTTGCATATCTTTTTGCTTACCACTTTGCCCCTACGAGCTTTGCAAATTGATGACCTCTCAACTAATACAACAACATTAACATCTTATAATTACCATTAAATTATATTTAAAGGCATCTTGAGATATAACCAATTTAATAAAGGAGAACTATCATTCATTGTACAGTCAATTAATACTTAAGTTATATAATTTCTCTATTTATAAAAAAAAAAATTTCTATTTCTTCAATAAATTGTAAAAATTCTTACATATTTTAAGTATAATACATTCAACGGTTAGATTTATGATATATATATGTATTGAATATGTGACATATTTTTGATATAGATAAAAATTTCTTTTAGATCATAAGTTAAGAAATATGCTCTTTTATGTCAGAAACAAATGAATTCACATTTCAAGTATATATGTGCTCCATGTAAAGGGGAGATTGTAAACTAGATAATGAAGTTGATTCATGTATTTGGCAAGAACTTGTGATTCACATTCTCATATAAACATGCAATTTTCACTTATAAAAATAACAATGGTGATAAAGTAAAAGTAAAATCATAGAAAGCAGGAAAAGGACATGAAATGCACTCAAAGAAATGGGGATACGATGGAGAAGGGAAGCTGGTGATGCAAGATTAAGTGGTCTCTCCACAAAGTGAATCCCACACTCTCTTAGTTAGTGGACTCATCCCACGCTCAACACCAGCACCAGCACCAGCACCCAGCACCACCAAGCCTACAATACACAATCACTCCATCTCTTTTATTTTTTATTCTTTTTGGTTTTGGAGGTCCCATTTCTGCACCCCACCTTGTGAACTTTTCTTCAATATTTTATTTAAAAAAAAAAATCTTTTCTTCCAAACAATTATGAATTGTGCGACTCCAATTAGACCTATTTGGTTCAACAGTTGAAACTAGCATTTAGCAGTTGTTTTTTTCTTTTTGAAAAAAAAAAGTTAACTTACAATTCAACCTACTATTTAATATTTACAAATAAATGTTGATTTTTTTTATTCATAGCTCCATAATGATTATTTTATATTCACTACTTTTAGATAGCTAATTGCTACTGCTAAATCGAACAAACTCAACAATAATATTATTTTTAGATTTCTAAAATTATTAAAATTAATTGGTAGAAACTATTTTCGTTTAAATAATGTTTGAAATTCAAATTATCGTGTATGTAATTGCTTTAACTTAAATTTAAAAAAATTTTGTTGTACTTTTGATTCTATCTAAATCGAACTGAATTAATTAAAATTTAATAAATATGAACTGTGACGGTTAAAAAAAATTACCTAAATATATATAAAGTAACTTTTGTAACCAAGTTGAATGTTAATATAAAAGTTATCTTATACATCAAAAGAATGGAGCCTAGAGCTTTAAGATGGAAAGAAATATAAAATTTAGTCTATATTAAATTAGAGATTTTAAATTAATTAAAACCAAATTAAACTTAACAAAATATCAAAGCACAAAAATAATGAGTCAAGTTGCAAGAATTTCAGGGGCAATTTATTTCTAAAAATAATTATTTCTACTTTTTAAAACCTCTTGAAAAATCATTATTTATTTTAGTCAAATGGGGATTTTTTACACATGGTAGGCTTAGTCATATTGACAGAAAGCGATATGATAGAATCCACTCGAGACATAAATCTGGATTTTGTGGATATTTTTTGATACTCTTTCTATTAATTAAAACTTTGGATAAAGATAAATTTGGTTTCTCAAAATTTTAAAATTTTTTAATTGAGTATTTTTAAAATTATATTTTAATTCGGTAATCTGTAAAATATTATAAAATAATATATTTAACAGGTTATATATAGGAAGCTGAAGCTGTTGTCATGTGATATTTAAATGTGAAATGACAAAATTATCTTTCCTTTTAATATGGTTAAAAAAATGCAAAAATAACTCTTTTTATTTCTTCTTTCCCATTCTCTCTAAAATCTTCCGTTTAATTTTTTTTGTCTTCTTATTTAAAATTAACTCTTACATTCAGATAGTTATCAAAGAAAATGGAAATAGCCTGTTTGATCAATCGGGCATGAAGGATCCAAGAGAAGAAGGGTAAGAGGAATGGATGCGATGGGTAAACAAACTTGAATGGTTATAATAAATTTGAGCATAAATTTAGATTTTAATTAAATATTTTATTTGAAATTTATATGAATTTGTATGTACGAAGATTTGAGATAAATTTACAATAAATTTAATAGTTCATTTAATGAGAATTTAAAATGATATATAATTATATGTTATTTAAAATTATATTTAAAATCTAAAATTTCAAATCAAATATTTGCATTAAATACATTTTAAGTATTTATAGAGCTTGGTGAATGTTTTTCACAGTAGATTTCAAACCATTGCACATCAACGGTCAAGTTAACATCTTTACCAACTACATCAGTTCCCATCAAAATTTTATCAGTTTCTTAAATCCTTTTCAAAGCCACCACCACTAGCCTCGCCTTTATCTTGGAATTAATTTTTTAGAACTTGGGTTTTTATTTTCTTGTGTAAATGTTGGTGCCCATTTCGTTTCTTTTGATGATTCTAATTGTTGATTCGGTCAAAGTCGTATCTTGGTGTTTTCTAACTTAGAATTCAATTGTCTTAACTTGGTTACTGATTTACTTTTAGATTTTTAAAGGATTGATTTTTTTTTTTTTTTGTTTATTTTGTCTAGCTCTTACTTGTTTAGTAGAGTTCTTTAAGTTTTTTAGCTGAAATTTTAGACTTGGTTTTAGGGTTTATTCATTTAAATTTTGTAGTTGCTGCCTATTTTTTTTTTTTTAATTTAGATTTGTAAATGTTGCTTAAACAGACTCCATTGACTTATTGCCATTGAAAATTTTTTAAAGAAAATGTGAAAATACCCTAGAGGGGTGAATTAATTTGAGTTTAAGAAAAGGTTAAAAAAAATTGACAAAATAAAAAGGAAATTAAGAAGAAGAACTTAAATCAAACATAATGATTTAAGGAGTTCGGTTTCTTAATTGAACCTATGTCTCCACTTAACTTAATTCAAGTTAAAATTTTCAATCCGTAACTCTATTCTATTCACTTATATTGAGTATATCTTGAGCTTATAATCTTTAAGTTTTTCTTCACTTAACTCAAACCAAACCCAAAATTCAAGTATTTTGATGGTTCACACTTCGATCAATTCCTCTAAAATAGATCCTCACTTCTTTTTTAACCAAAAAAAGAGAAGAAATAGACCTATACTAGTGCACATAATCCACACTCTAGGGTGTTTAATGAACTATATAGAATTTATAAGAAAAGCTTTGAATGCACAATGAATGGTAAAAATAAATGTTCAACAACCTTCTCTAACCTTTTAAATGAGGTTCAGTGATGTGTATTTATAGTTGAAGATGGAAATAGTTGTTGGAGAGCTACAAGTTCATGCCTAAGCTTCACTATGCTCATTTAATACCCATTCAACATTTTGTAAAAATTTCACCTTTCACAATTGTGACATAGCCACATTCGACAAAATTAGTCATCATGGCTCTTATGTGATTGTTGCACGTTTGATAGTTGGATCGTGACCACCATCATGATCGTGACATGGGATCGTGAGGGTCATTGGACCTAATCTTCACTTGGCTTGCACTTGGTCAGGCTCATGACATTGGCTTTTACTCTTTCATTATAATCATGAGATCAATGTGTGCAACTCCTATTTGTCTTCAAATTGGTCATGCTCATGACACCTTGATCATGCTTGTGATCCAACTAATCATGATCGTGACTTGGATCGTAAGGGTCATTGTGTGGTTTCTTAATTCATGTAACTTGGCCCACAATCATGATTCCTTTAATCACGGTCATAATCTCCTTGTTAACATTACCATAGTTGTGTTCAAGACTATGAGCGTCATTGTGTAGTTCCAAACTTAAGTAATTCTGTAGGACTAGGATTGTGAGGATGCTTACGATCGTGAGCACCATTGGCAAGGTGTTATACTTTAAATTATTTGCTTAAAATTGATTCTAACTGAACCTCACTTACATACACTTAAAATACACATATTAGTAACTCAAAATTAAGTTTGTTAAAATCAAAATAAGGTTGATTAGACCTTGATCATGCAAATGCCAACAAAATATAATCAAAAGTTCAATTCAAAATGATAATTGGTGGGTCTATGAAGAAAATGTATGTGCAAAAGAGAAAATGGAGATAAGTAAGAGGAAGGAGGAGATGAAAGGAGAAGAAAGCTCTATGAATATACTATGGTTTGTGGAGAAATAAAGTAGGATGAAAGATGGAGGCTAGTGGAGGAGGAGTAGAAGTAACATTGCATGGAAGAGAATGAAGGGTTGTTTCATTATTTGTTTGATTTTAGTTGGCCTTTTATGTAATTTTAAGTGCTTAATATGCATGTCTTTGCTAGGAAATTGAGACATTAATGAATGATTTTTGGTAGAAGTCTAATTATAAGGAGTCAAGAGGAATTTGTTGGTTTAGTTGGGATCGAATGTGCTATAAAAGAACATGGGGGCTTGGGATATAGATGTATTCATGAATTTAATGCAAGTCTTCTTACAAGGGTTGGCATTTCCTCTCAGAGACAGATTCCCTCTATTCTTGAATCTTTAAAGCAAAGTATTTTCCCCATTGTTTGTTCTTAGGGGCTTAGTTGAGTTCTAATTCTAGTTTTATTAGGAGTAGCATCATTGCTGCATAAAGGCTTTTGAAAGATGGATGTTGTTGGTGTATTGGCAATGGCAGTCGAGTTAAGTTTTGTGGTGATAATTGGCTTTTGGATATAGTGAATCTTATAGTGGTCACAGAGTTATCTAAGAATTTACAAGACATTACCATCAGTTCCTTAACGATTTGGAGTAAAAAAGCGTAGGATACAGACTTCATTAAAGACATCTTTGAGGAGAAGGATCAAGATTTAATTCTCAGCATTCCCTTAAATAACAAAATAATTAATTAATAAAATAATTAAGGATAAATCAGTGTGTTCTTGGAATAAAAAGGGTATTTTCACAGTCAAAAGTGGGTACTGGGCTCAATGTAAGTTAGATACTTTAATTGATGTTTCTCTATCCCAGCAACATTGGCAAAAGTTTTGGAGTCTTTAGGTTCCCTAAAAGGTAAAACCATATATGTCATTGTATTAACAATTTCTTATCCACTAAAAATAACATTCTAGCTAGGAAACTAGAGGTCTCAAACTTGTATCCTTTATATTATAGATGTGAAGAATTTGTTTCTTATCTTTTTTTTTATTGCTAGTTTGCATGTCAATGCTAGAGTTTGTGTAATATTGTTATTAACATTTCAACAAGTTTGAGTTTTGATAGTTGGATTCAGATTATTTTCACCTTTGGGATTTATGAGGAGCTTGAGGTGATTATGATGGTTATTTAGAATCTGTGGAGGTGTCAGAATAAGCTGGTCTGAAGTGGAGTAACTCAGATTGCTTGTTAAATTGTGCACTCTGCCATGCAAATATTAAGGAAATAGCATGAATCAAGGATGGTGATTGGAAATGATAGGGTAGTTTAGGCTTAGGATATAACTATTTTTAGAAGAGACTGCCAACTTCTTGGTTTAAGTGTATTGTTGATGCTACCTTATTTCAAGAAAATCGTTGTTTAGGCTCTAGTTGAGTTCTCCGTGATTCAGATGGTAACTTTATTGCTGCTAGTTATAAGAAGTTTATGGGTTTGACGGAAGTGAACATGACTAAAATTCTCAGTATTCGCAAGGCTTTTAGCTGGTTAAAAAAAAGAGGGCTTTCTAATATCATTGTCGGGTCATACTCTTTGTGTGTTGTTGAAAGCATTAGAGATGAAAGTCAAGATGTTTCAACTTATAGGATGATAGTAGAGGACTGTAGGAAGTTACTAAAAGAAGTATTTATGTGTATACTTGTGTTTGTTAATAGGTCCGCAAATCAAGTAGCTTACTGTTTAACTAGAGCAGCTATTTTTGTGTCAGGTCATAAATTGTGGTAGGGACAAGCTCCTATGTTCCTTCTGAATCATTTGTATCATGATCTTTGATTTATGAAAGTTTTTTTCAGTCTTAAAAAAATGTACATATCTATCATGTTCTTATATTTTATAGTTATTCACTAGTTCATGCCATTTAAAATTGTGGATCCACATTAATACATATTAACAGTAACCTATTGGATATACGATTGTTGACCTTAGCAATAATCAATCTTGATTTTGATCTTAACAAACTTTATTTTGAGCATTTAATATATTTGTTTAAGTGTGTATAAGCTAGGACTATCATGGAAATCAAAATGAAGTTAAGCATGCCTTTGGGCTAAATAGACCTTTGAGATTCCAAGAGAATTTTGGAATTCTTATACTTTTATAATGAGAAATTTGTCTTATTAACATTTGAATTAGAAATCACAATATTTCTGAATTGATATTACTTGTCAAAATCTGAATTCATTTGGGTCTGGAAATCTTCAGTTAAAATCAGTATATGCAGCTTTCATTTTGATTTGAGCAGCTCTTAGTATTTCAATAATATCTTGAGATACAAATGTCCAATTAAGATGATTCAAAGTGATATGGAAAGATAAGACAAATACCTAAAACTTTCATGAAGAAATATTAGGCTTATTAGATCTTATTAAATGGATAAAAGTCATGATCCCAACCAAGACCATGCAAGTACCGACCAGGACCGAAATTGCACCAAATTAAAGAAATCTTCCAGAACATATCCCGAGCCAATGTCATGACCAGGATTAGTGTGATCTCGACCGAGATCAATGCATTCATAATTGGGACAAGTGCAAGCTTCAAATATAACTGCTATAACGAATATATTTTTTATTATCCCAACCGAGATCAGTGTGATCATGACTGGGACCAGAGAAAGTACAGCCCAATAGTCCAAATTTCATTCAAATGAAGTTTGAATTTATTGGAAACAATTATTATTTCTAACAGCTATAATTGAATTGCTCAACTATAAATACAACCTCTAAAGATCATTTAGAGGTTAAGAAAGTTATTCTTCATTTATACATTCTCAAGCATTCAATTAAAGCTCAAAATTCTCTTTAATTCATTCTTGTATTTGATAAACTCTTGTGAGAGTTTGGTGAGTGATTAGAATAGAAATTCTTATTCTTCTATTTTCTGGGTTTAGAAAAAGGGAAGTGAGGTTCTATTCTAGAGAAATTGGTTTAAGTGTTTAACCATTAAAATACTTGGGAATTTGGTTTTAGTGTAAGCCTTCAAAACACTTATGAAACAGTTTTTGAGTAAGCCTTGAAAACTCAAGTTGTAAAGTTTGAGTTGAGCCTAAAACTCAATTTGTAAAAATCAATCTAGAGAAATAGATTGTGGTGATTCAAAATCCTAACTTGGGGATAAGTTAGGTGGAGATGTAAGATTGTTGAAAATCCGAACTCCTTAAATTTTTGTGTTTATCATTCTTCTTTCTCAACATTTTTTCATTTTTATTTATTTATTTTTAAGTTTTGATTTTTGTTCGATAGCGCTATTCACCCCTCTCTAGAGCATTTTCATATACTGTAAGTGACATTCCTGTGTAGGGTGATTATTCGAGGGCATCTTCTTATTTTTTAATTTTTATGTTAGAATCTGTTTAGAAAGCATGCTGCTTGGTTTTGTTACTGTGCTCTTTGTTAACTGCTTTTTGAACCACTGCTCTTCTCTTTGGTCATTAAGGAAAATGTTGTGCATAATGAATTTTTATTTCCTAATGAAACTCTGTGGTCTTACATTGTTGTTTTTGGATGAGGCAGCATTTGAGACTAGAACTTATTTTCCTCTAATAATCTGACATATTAAAATTGTTCTTATCGTAAAGTTTCGACCTCTGAACTCGAATAATATCATGGCCATTTTCAGATATTGATGTTCATATGGTCCTGAGGACTGCAGAGATTGTGAGTCTGGTATAGGGGATGGCTCTAATGTGAAACCTGCAACTGGGAAGGGGAGCAGACCTGGAAGGCGACATATGATGCGAGGTTGCCTTTGTCATTTTACTGTAAAACACTTATACACTCGCCCCCTTCTGGCTCTCATCATATATAATCAGAGAAAACATGTGGACAAAACTGGGTTCCATGCCATGGGATACTTGATCTGGAAAATCTTGACATAGGCCTGTCGTAGACTTGGCCAGAAGTGCTGGTGTCAAGCGGTTTGTACATTAGCAGTGCTGGAATCTATGTACCAACTGATGAACCTCCTCATGTTGAAGAGGTAATCTCCACGTATTAATTGGTGTATGATTCTTATGGCTATTGTCTATACAAAAGTTAACAAGTAAATAAACCAAATGTATACTGGGTAATTAACCAATGATTTAACATTTGAAATTACATCACCTACATACAATCTAACAGACATCAGCAATTCTTGAGTACGCCTTTTTTTTGTTCTTCTAAATGCTCTCTTTATATATATATAATTTCCTTATGGGGATTGTTATTTGCTGAAATTTGGTAACGCATTTGTGCTAGATTGTGTTTTAATTTTATAATAATATTTTTTATTTATATAAACTTATCATGTTTATATGTATGTATGTACATATGTTTTTACAATTAATTTATTATTCTAAAATATTAAAATATTAATTAAAAATTTTAAAAAAATTAAATCATAACTCGTGCATCGCGCTGGACTACGAACTAGTTATAGATTAGAGAGTGAGTTTAGATCTTTACATGTAGAGAGCCAAAAATCACTCTCTATCTCACTCTTTATACAAAAATTAATTAATGCACCTCCATTTTCTATATATATCCTTATTTTTTATTGGCTTTTTTTATTACCTAAAATTTTTCCCTCTTTCTTTCCATAATATTCAAAAATTAAAATTAAATACTTTTAGGATAAAACAAAATGAAAAGTGAAATATAAAGAGTGCATTAGACTTAAATAAAATTGTTGACTCTTTATATTAAAGATTCCTTATGATGTTCTTTATTATCTAGAATATGCTCATTATTTTAAAAAGTACCATTGGAGATACTCTAAGGTTTCATTTTGTATATTTAGGCCCTTAAACTTTACAGGTTTGAAGTTTTTAAACCCTTTTGTCAAATTTTTCACACAAATTATTTCCTTTTGGTACCTAAATTTTTATATTTCTAATAGTTATACCATTTTTTACTTTTTAACACTTATATTACTTTTAAAATTTTTTCACCGGTAAAAAATAAATTTACTCATTTTAATTTCTAATATTTTAAATTATTATATAAATATTTAAATAAATTTAAATTTTAAAAATAAACAAACAAGTTAATTCTAAGATTAAAAAATTATAATAATACTACTATTTTTCACAATATTTTAAATTATTGTGAATAAATTTTTATAATATAAATTTTTTTGATGTACCCAAAAAGCATGATAAAAAAATGAAGGTTAAGATAACAATTATAAAAGGTTTGAGTTAGTTGGAAAATTTATCACCGTTTTTGGTGATGTATATGCATGCATTAATATCCACTATTTATAAAAATTATATTATAAAAAATTATTCACAATAATTTAATTAAAATTTTGTACACAAAACTAAAAAATGTATTAAAAATATAAAATTAAAATTTTGAAGAATTATAAAATATTTTTTATCATAATCTCTTTTAATTATGGTGTTCATTTTCATCATAATATTTTATTTTGAAAAACAGTAGTTTTATTATAATATTTTTATCCTAACATTAACTTGTTATTTATTTTTAAAATTTAAATTATTTAAAAATGTATATAAATTTATGTTTTTAATTTAAAATATTAAAAATTAAAATAAATAAATTTATTTTTTATTGGCGAAAAAATTTTAAAAGTGATATAAGTGTTAAAAGGTAAAAAATAATATGAATGTTAGAAATATAAAACTTCAGGAATTAAAAGGAAATAATTTTAAAAAAAATTATTTTAAAAAATTAAATAATTTTTTAAATGGATTTTACCTTTTTTTAACTAAGTGTTCTAGTTGAAATAATTTAATTTTCCACCGCAGAAAGAAAAATAAAGAGAGACGGAGTTTACATTTTGATATATACAATTAAATATTTATATTTTTTGCTATTTGAATTACTTATGAAGATAAGTGTTAGTAATTTTATACAAAACTTTTAAGTATGCTTGTGAGATGAATGGTGTATGTATTCTTCGAGAAAGAATTTTTTTTTTTTTAAACAAAATCTCAAGGTCTCAAAGAAACATAGAATTTGCTTAACAAAAGAAACATAAAATTAAAATCTCTAGAACAAAAGTGATAAACAGAAAAATGTAATTCCAATTTCTTTGAAAAGTATAAGATTTTCTTGCACCAAAAAAAAGAATTGGTTTGCATTATCTTAATTAATTTGATTTTTTTTTCTTTGTTTTTAAAAAAATCAAAGTTGGTGTCTTCCCTTATTGTTGAATATGTTCTGAAAAACATGTTTTATTATTTTTTTTTGAAAAAAAATTAGAAAAAATCATATGCTTTTATGAGACTTGAAAATGTGGTCTACTCTGTTTCTGATATAAGCATTTGAAAAATCCAATATTTTTCATTATTTTTGTATCTCAATAATGTTTAAAAATAAGAAAAAGAAAATATAACTCTATTTTATCTAAACATTTAAAATATTAAAATGTGTTTTTACCTTGAAATTTCTTGTCTCCTAGATTAAATGAAACAAAAGAAAATTTGATTTCCATCTTTTTCCTGCTCCATAATTCTGGAAGGCTTGTTAAGTGAAATTTTTTGGTACTTGTTGTCAATTATTCATATTGGGAGACACAGTTTGAAAACTTTGCCCCTAAGCCATCCCTTATTTTGCTATCATTCATTCCTCAAAGTAGAAGCAACCGTGTCTCTACTTCTTTTCTTTCCTTTTTTTTTTTCTTTGTTGAATATATTCAAATTCATTTCTTATAATTAAGAAATAAATTTTCACTTTGTGAAAAATAATGTTTGTTATGAAATTAATTTAGAAAGGAGGAGGACTTGTACTTGTTTTATAATTTATGAGAAAAATCATTTAAATTAGGAAAAATTATAAATTTGATGTTTGAACATTTTAGTTTTTTCTATTTGAGTGTCTAATCTTTATTTTTTTTGTAATTAAGTGTTTGAACTTTCTAATTATATAATAAGTCAATACTTTCGGCCAATTTGGTGATGATTGTACACTTAGTTAGATCAAGTGGACTCCATTTTTACATAATCCGCCGCCACGTCATCACTCACTTATACATGTTATTAGAATTTACAAAATTATCCTTAAATTATTTGATAAATTAGGGTTTTTTATAAAAAAAAAGATTTTTAAATTTTTTATGATACTAATTTTTAAAAAACTCTTGCTTTTCATTTAAATGTATATATTTTATTATATTTTTATGGTTATTATTTCCCCCCTTAATAAAATTTCTGGCTTGGCCCCTATGAAAATTTTAAATTCAACGATAAGCATGTCCATCTTTTCTTTTACTAAGGTTACTGATTAATAACATATATGTGTCAATCCCATATGTGTCAATTGTTTCATGTGGGAGTAACTGTAACTTTTTTTTTTTGTCTATTGGCCAATTCTGGCTAAGCAATAAATGCTTAATTGGTGGATAAAAATATGCTAGATGTTTAGCTGCATTTCCGCTTTCTGTAGATCATCTTATCCTGTCAATCTGCAAATGCCCTAAAGCTTATCTTCTTGATTTCTTTAATACTTGCAATACAGGATTAGCCTTCAAAATTGAATTTTTGGTGTTTTAAAAAAAATTGAATTTGAGGGTTCATAATTGATTTTTTTTAACCCACTATTTTTTTTTTCTAAATTATAGGTACTCAAAATTCATTAAACTCTAAATACTTTAATATAATCATAGTAGAACTGTGAAATTTTTTTCAATAATTAATTTAATACAATTGGATACATCATTACTTGAACCCAAAATATTATTTAAACGATAATAATATATTTTTTTTATTATTTTTTTTGTTGCCATATGGCTAGAAATTTAAAACATCTATAAAGTAGATACTAAACTTGCTTTTAGGAAAAAGAGGGTTCTACAGATGCCAAGACTAGATTAGATGCAATGTAGTGAATAAAGCTTCAACTTGAGTAGTCAAAAACTATTTGCCACTTAAAGAAAAAAAAATTGAAAAGAAGAGAAAGATTAATGACATGAAAGGCAATTTTTTTAATAAAGAGGAGAAGAATGTGCACCATGGCATTTAAAAAAAAAAGCATCTAAGCATTGATAAAAAAAAAAAAATTCCTTTCACACAACTTTGCATATCAAAAGCTGTTATCATTTTCCACTCACTCACTAGCTAATAATTATATGAAGATCGAAGATTAAATTAAGTAGGTGGAACAATTAACACATTTAATAACCAAGATCTTGTTCTTTATGGGATTAATACATTTAGTTCCAACTCAAACTCTAAAATTTGAAAATTATTCCGAACTAATAATTTTTCACGAATCTAAATTAGTTCCAACTTTTAAAAGTTGGATTCAACTCGTTTGTATATATATATATATATATATAGCAATTGAATGATTTATCATAGTTTGCAATTGATTTATTACAATCCACAGGCTTCTCTGATAAAGATTTCAAAACCAAAGTTTTCTTTAAAATTTATGTGTAGGTTCCTTCAAAACCAACTCTTGCTTCAACTGCTAAATTATCAAAATCAAAGATAGTGACAATTAAATTGGGAGACAAAGAATTATGATGAGGTGTTCTGCCTCTGAAATTGTGTGGACAGCAAGATTAGAGAAATTGTTTTTCATTGAAAATTACAGAAGATCATAGATTCTCTTTTAAAAGCACAAGACCGAAATATGGGTTTCTCTCCTTTCTTCTAAATTTTTCATGCCTAATAAGTCGTTCTGTCACACCATTGAACAAAAAAATATTCCTTCTTGCTTTACATCCCTCCAAATATTCTCCAAGAATTTGTTCTTTTATTGCTTTGTTAAAGCACTCTTTTTTTATTATATAATGAACTAAACAAGTGTTTGTTTCTCCGTACACAAAACTCTGTTCGAGAGAATTCAAACTTTTTATCACTTGGATGAACAAACTATGGTTTAAAGCATTTTCTTTTGGGTGCACTATAAAAGCCTAAAAGCTTTAGCACATCTATCAGGAAAAAGGAAATTCTAAAAAAATTTTCCTCCAAGTTCTGAACCTTCAATGACAAGTTGCAAACTGCAACTTGAAGTTCATACAGAAGATCAAACACCGAAGAAATGGAGTGTTGCATTAACAGAAGAAGTGTTCAAGAGATTTTTCGCGCAAGGAAATCATCAAATGATGCAAAAGATATTTGGGGATGGATCATTGTTTAGTCCATTGTTGTTTGGAAAATTTTTTGATCCGTCGGATGCTTTTCCACTATGGGAGTTTGAGTCTGAGGTTTTGTTGTGTAATCTTAGGAGCTCTGGCAAGACTAATGTTGATTGGTTTCAGACAGATGATGCTTATGTACTAAAAGCAGAGTTGCCAGGTAAGTAGTTCATCACACAGCTTTTTTTTTTTTAATCCTTTTTCATAACAAGTCAAGAACATTTGTTCAACTAATCAAAATTAATTATTAGCCAAGCATTTTTTATGAGGGAGGGAGATTTGAACTCTCCTTTTATAAGGATGTCATGGCCGACTATCACTAGGTCAAGGGAGGCCAGCCAAAAGCATATTGTTTGTATATGAAGAGTGTGTGTGTGTATATATATATATATATTATCATGATATGATTGTGAAGATAATTTTTTTTTTTTTTGAAGCTGATGATGGTGGTTTTGTAAAGCAGGAATTGGGACAAACACAATACAAATCTACGTAGACAATGGAAAGATAGTAGAAATTAGTGGGCAATGGAAGCAACAAAGAGAGGCAAAAGCAAAAGATTGGAGAAGTGGGCATTGGTGGGAACATGGGTACGTTAGAAGGCTTGAGGTGCCTGAAGATGCAGATTGGAAGAAAATTGAGGCACATCTCAACAATGACATATTTTTAGAACTAAGGATTCCCAAGAACAATACTGATGGTGATGTTGATGAAAATATTACTAAAAATTCTGTTGGGGTGAAAGTTTAGATGAAGAGTATGGTTTTAAAAAATGTATCAAACAGCATGTTAATTCCATAGTTTTAAATATATGACATCTATCATTTTAGAATGAATGCTAATATTTTTTTTTTTTTTTGGATGAAGCATAAAAGCAAATTGAATATCAAAGAGCAAAGCTCAAGTGATGAGAGCCCAACAAAAAAGTACAAATCTATAGCAGAAGTCTCCACAATCGAATGCAAACGACAAGAAGCTTTCCATGGCGCTTTTTCCCCCATGCACACTTTGTCTTGATAATTTAAGCCTGTCCCTTTTCAGCCCTTCTATCTCTGCAGACGACATGTCGTTAGCCTTTTTGTTTAAAAAAAAGTTTGCCTTTTGCTTATTTTTTAAAGTTGAAGGCAAAACAAGGAATGGGCACTTGCCAGTTTTTCACATTATGTTTTTCTTCTTAAAAAAAAAACACTTTTTTCACACAATGTCATTGTACAATATTTTTGTCCTAATACTTGTCTCTTCCATAGTTAGTTGTGAGTCGAAGAATATAAAATTGAGATTTTTTTTTTATAATCCATAGTTAGTTGTGACTAACTAATAGGTAACGACTTATTAATTATTAGTATTTGAGGAAATGAGAGTCTATTATTTAATATCTATTTAGGGTAGAATATCGTATCTGTGAGTCTTATCACTTTTTATGATGATATTCAAAAAAAAATTTAAGTTTATGTCGCAAGAATTTGAACCTGAAGATTTTGGGGTCTCAACATAAATGGATTGGTCTAAACGTTATCAGGACAAAATTGAGATTCACATGCAAATAAAGTTTATTTCTATATCTTTTTAATTCACCTTCATATTTAATTATTTGTTTAATCAGTTTTATTTAGTAACAAATTGGATATTTTGAGCTATATCTTGAATTCGAGACGCATCACTTTTCTCCTTCTATTTATACTGACGGATATTACTTAAAATACTATTTAAAAAGATAATACAACTTAACATTTAAAATTGAACATCAACCTAAAATAAATGAATTTTTTATAAAATAAATTTGAATGTGCTAAAAAACTTGATATTTAGTTTTAAATTTCGAAGTCAAACAAAAATTTGTGGTTTTGATTTGGTCATGTTTAAAAAAGATTGGGTTTAACTGAATAAATTGAATTACGAATTTTTTTATCACAAAATAGTTTGAATAATAGGCAATAAATATATTAAATAAAATATTGATTAAAACACAAAGGGGATGTAGCTCAGATGGTAGAGCGCTCGCTTAGCATGCGAGAGGTACGGGGATCGATACCCCGCATCTCCAACTATTATAATAATTTCTTTTTTTATGTTTTTTTTTTCCTCTCAATAAGGCTCTGCAATGATTTTAGGCCCAAAATAAAGAAAAATAGAAATGTTGAACCAATGATCCAATCTCCTTCATTTTTTTTTGTCATCACATTATTCCAACTCGGTAATATTATTATAAAGATTATCAAAGACTCCTAATTCGGAAAGATTACAACAGTTACATATACTGTTACAAAGATTATCAAAGACTATTATAAACTTAAATACTATTACAAACTTTGTTACAAGTTAACTATATAAATATAAAATTTATCTACATATAAGTTCTAATGGAATGAGATAAGGACATAAAATCTTTGACAATGACCCATGAAAGATACAATCCCGTTCGTAATCACACGCACACATACATTGGATGTTCCTTTAAATTCTTTTGGTACAATATAATGATGTAGGTTCAGAAATAAATTCAGAAAAATCCTTGTGTTTTTCTTTTTCTTGTTGTTACAACTTACAGGTGAATTGAAGGCATGCAGTTGCTTGCTTACCAAACAATCAAAAAGTCCCATGAATTCTATACATATATATTGAAGGCTATGTTTCAACAGATTTATTAGCATAACCAACAACATCAATAATAATAATAATAATGCCATATGGACAATGCTGAAACCATGAGTTCAACAAATAATTAACCAATTCAGTGACAAATATTTAATTCATACAATTCCAAGCACATATTTATATGGCTTATGAGTTGTATCTAAATTAATAAACTTTTCTATATGCACAACACACATACTTGTACCTTAAAGAATATTCTTGCATTTCCTTTGCAGGCCAGTATCCTATCTCCCCCACAAAATTTGGGACCTTTTCTTTTTCTTCTTTAATCATATTCTAGTGCACACTAAGTTTTCAATACTGTCCCATATTCATTATTTCATGTAGAGCTCCATATGGATAACATAGATAAAATTTCATGCTCAATGTATAGTAACACTAAAAGCAATGTTACCATTCATGCTAAAAAAAAAGCAATGTTACCATTATCTAATTAATTAATAATTTTTAGATATCTCTTTAAAGCATGGTACGTAAATATATTTTAATTAATGTAATTCAATTCAGTTACAATTAAAAAATAGTAAATTTTTTTAATGTAACTGTATATATTACGGCTCAAACCTAAAATATCATTATATATGTGAAACAACCTTTTACCAGTTGATTCTAACAAATATTGATAATATTTTTATCTATTTTGAGTACATTATATTTAATAATTAAATTTACAACAAATACAGTTTCAAAAAAAATTTACAACAAATACTTTAAATATTTTATATTTAATAAAAGTATAATATATATACATATGTTATAAATTTCAGAATCACCTCAATTTTTATAGGCCATCATCCTATTGAATAAATATTAAGAAAAATGAGAGAGGCTTTAGAAATGGTCAATTTGGCAGTCCTCCGGCCAAAAAAAAATTTACCAATTAGATTTCAAGAATAGTGCAAAGCTTTCTAAAAGAGCCAAGTGGTTTAGTTTTGGAGAACAAAATTGCCATAATCAAAAGACACAACAGACAACATTTAGATCCTACAAGAAATTATATATACATGCAATATATAAGTTCCTACGGAGTATCCGAGGATATGAAATGTGACCCTTTTGTCATCGCTATCCATATATTTAGATTCTGTTAATTTTACTTTTTATACTTCATGCATAGTCAAATATAATGTTTTTAATTTTTATCATTTTTATACAATTAAGGTCTATTGAACTATGAACTACACAATAGAAGTAGCCGTCTCTTTAACATTCACTATAAAAGTAATAAACTCCCATTAAAATTTATGGAAATTTGAACTCAAAACTTTCACAATTCTTATAAGTGAGAATACCAGTGAAAACATTCTAATTGGCTTAATTTTTCTTTTTTGTCATTTATTGATTTTTAATGGTTAATCTTATTTAATTGTGTTTCTAAACTGATTTCTAAAATTTGTGCACCTAATATGCTTTAACCATTTACTACGCATCTAAGGACATCAATTGTTTTTAGCTTGAAGATGAAACCTTTCATAAGCTTTACTTTGCTTGACATCAAGGCAATGTCATCAAAATGCCACCCAAATTTTCTGCCTTAATTTGCCTGTTCATTGAAAAGCTTAGTAACATGTATTATCTTGGCAATTAGAGCATAATGTCATACAATGTACCAAAGCAATTAAAGCTATTGAATCCTATAAAATTTTCTTTAGTCCAAATATAGAGTGTTTATTGACGTATCACTTCTAACTAAGAAATTATTGAAAATCAAGGCTATTGTCTCTCCCCATCTTGAAAAATTAAGGCAAGCCATAACCATCAGCAATAGGTTTTGCAAGAGCAATGTCACCTCACTTACAATTTTCAATTCGAATTAATTCATCATGCAAAATGATATACATAATATTAGCATAATTTTTTATCAGAAATTGTCAAATGTGACGTGTTTTTATATATACTCACCGTATTAGACGATTTATATTATAAAATTTATATATGTACGTGTGATAAATTCAATTATCATTGATTTTTTCTTAATTTCAATAATTTTTTACATTAGGAAAAGATATTCTGCTGGTATTTTAAGCTGGAAAGTCATGAAACATATCGACAATTTGTTGCATGCTTTTTTAAATGGAAATGTTAATGCAACACGCATAGGATAAAATGCCAATCTGAACTTTTAGAGAGTGTGAAAGTACTGAAAATGGCTAAAGAAGAAGCCTCCAAAAAGGATTATCATTATTAATTTTTATATAGTTGAAAGACCACATGAATGTAACTTAGCACCAAAAGCCAAATAGATAGAGCACCAGCTTTACACCATGTGAGATGGGACACTTTTTTAATACTCTTGGTACATTTGTTGCCAAATCTAAGAACTAGTGATGGCAAATTCTTTCTCTAGGAAAGTTTAAGAAAAAAAATTGCTAGCACCCATTTGAAGAAAATTGAAAATTAGTTCGTAAATTTATTTATTTTTGGTTGTACAAGTGACACTCTATACTAGCATTGCACATGTTTAGTGTCTAGTACTGATTTAGATGTAGTGGCATGTTCCATATAAAAAATTATACATCTCGCGAGTAATGATGTCGTTATTTTTAATAATAATTTTTTTATTTATATATATATATAAACAGATTCATTTATGTTCAAATCTTTATACGATAAATTTATCTGTATATATTTTAAATTTTAGATTTGAAAAAAAAAATTTAAGAAAATTAAATTTCAAAAATTAAAATTCAAAAAAATAATAAAAAGGACATGATGGTCCTTATATAAACGAGAAGAAATTTTTATTTATTAATCCAATGGTTGTTGGTCATTGTAATTTTTTTTTAATTATATTGAAATTAAAGAATATTAAAAATGTAAAACCAAAATGAATTAAGCATGCATAGAGAACTAATTTATGAAATTTCAGCAAATGAAAAATCTAAATGGCTGGACTAATGCTCCTCCATGGGGAAAATTAACAATCATCTCGATTCTCATAAATATTCATATATATATTTTTTCTTGAAAATATAATATAGACTTTTATTATTTTTGGAGATATTTTATGTTATTTTATTTATTTGTTATGATCTACCAGCAAATAATTATTTTGCATTTAATGTTCAATCATATCCCTCGTATTTGTTTATATTGCTTTTTTCTAGGTATTACATAATCATTAATAGCTACAAGGGATTTAATCATTATACAAAACCTAAAGATAATCTAATTTAATTAATGTTTGATAAAGTTTGGTACTTGGTTGATACAGTTTGATATACCTTATACTTAATTTTATGATCTAATCTAACTGTTACTGGTAATCTAATCTAATTTGTTTAAAGTTAGGCTATCTAAATTATTGCTCTCACCTTTTATTATTATATTAAAACCTTTTTTTAATGTATAATACATAACTTAATAAATTAAAATTCATTTTATCCCAATTTTGTTAAGTAAATTTTGTAATCAGACAAATATATTGTGTGAATTGCTTTTCAGAAGTATAAAACATTTTAATTTAGTAGTAATAATATTGTTATTTTAAATATTGGGCTTTAATTTAAATATTTTATATGTATAATAAATTGTAATGTATTATAAACACATAAGTCATCAATTAAAAAACTTAATTTACTAAAATAAATAGATACATGATGAGAATTAAATTTCATAATTCTACTCAAAGAAAATCTATTCAATTAAAAATAATGAAAAAATTTTTATCCCATCTACTCTCATTACATCAGCAAAAAGAAATTACATCATAATGAGTAAAAGGGAAGAGTTCATCTAATTATTCATTGTTTTTAATTACCATATCTCTTGTACTTTGGTGTTACATAAAGTCACAACAACTCGTGTGCTACCTATGAACATTCTTTATTCTTGCTAATTAATCTAACAATTGGATTTTGATTGTTTGTTTGTTTTTTTTTATCATTCATAATTGTTATCATCATGTAAAATTCTCTACACATTTTTTCTTTATTGTTTCTTAATGTTTACAGTAAACTTGAGATTTTGAAAACCCAAAAAATATACATAATTTAAAAATTTTTAGTAAATATTTCCTTTCTCTAAATTGAATGAATGAATGATTTGGTACATTAAATATAACCAAAAACTCATACTAGCTAGTGGGCACAAATAATTCCCTTGATTATTATGTTTCAACAACTTAACTTTTGTGTGTGTAGACATATAATAATGCTATTTTCTTGTATTTAAGAAATTCAAGAAATGTTTTTTTAAAAAATTATTAATAGTCTTAAAACTTTTAGATGGAATGAAACCAAAAATTTCCAATGTAATCATGTAAAGAGTTTCAAGTTATGACTTATGAACACATAATTTCCATCTTCATGACCTCATTTTTGTGAGCCAAATACTTTCATCAAAATGAAAAGGCCCCAATTTCTAACTAGATTTTCTATCTAACAACTATATTTCACCTTTTCTTTTAGGGTGGAAGCATTCATAAAACAAAAAGCATTATTTTATAATAACCTTTTTTAGGCTATTGTGCTACTATTGGTAAAATAGAGCACTATCCATTTTCTCATAAATATAAGAAACTTACTTGTAAATATCATATTTATAATTCATGTAAATATAAAAAAAATGTATATACAAATATTATATAGAGTCGATGATTTTTTTTATCATTAAAAACTGAAAAATGAGAGATTCGATATCATATTCTCTCGTAAAATTCATAAAAATTTAGCCGTTTGACCAAAGTATCGTTTAATATGAACTAAATAGCACAAATATTAATTATTTATATTTTAAATAGTAAAAAATGATAAGCAATTTAAATATTTCCATTCAACCAATACATCTTATTAATGTTATTATTGGATACTATACATTTAAAAGGAAAAAAAATAAGTTCTCAAATATTGTTATTTGTATATATTGGTATTGGTATTGGTATTTGTATATATACTACAATTTCTTAATTTTTTTTAAAAATTAAAAACCATAAATGAGAAATAATAAGAATCCAAACTCTTTGGAAAAAGGTGATGGGATCCTTTATCTTGTGACTTATTTAAATGAAAGGTAAGGGCAATATAGTCATAATGCTTCTCAACAAGCACCCTCGTCTAATGCCGCCCTATTACCATTTTTAAATACTTCAAATATTTATTTATTTTTGTTTATAGATTAAATTAATTAAAAAAATAAAAAAAATCAGGTGTCATTTTCTCTTCTTTCTTCACTTTGCATCAACTTCCTGTTAGTAAAAGCAACGGCTGTGATCCCAATCGATCCCTAGCTTTAAACACAATCCATGACCCCACCTAACTCTGAACCAAATATTCACTCTAAATTTAGGCTACTCTCAACTGAATTTACTCCAACAATCTTTCACTAGTTGATGGGACCATTATCACTTAAATCATGTTTTAAATTTGAATTATAATATAAGTAACAGTGTTAAAATTATTAAAATTTTTTTACTGATTTCGTTCGAATTGAAAAAAATAATAAAAAGTCAACAACTTTAAATATCAGTAATTTAAATAAAATAAATTGATTTAATGAGATAACATTTTATATAGATTTTTATTTAAATGCATTTTATAGAGGTATATCATATTCAATTTTTTATAAAATTATATTCTTTTAAATAAACAATAGTTGGAAACTGTAAGTAAAAATTAGTTGTCTATAAAATATTGGATGAAAAGTCCTTTATGAATAGCCTAAATGATAAAAAGTGTAAACAATTAGTTAAAGAGAGGAGAATTCGTACGGACAATCTCTTTTTTTTCTTTTATGATGTTGATAATTTAATTATTTATACTAATTGTTAAAAAAAATATAAGGTGAGAATACCTCATAATTGTACTAATTTTTTAATTTAAAAGAAAATTTTCACTGGTGATCAAATATTAAATTCACGACTGCTTAATATTTTGAAATTCTTTTTATTATTTAACAAATTAAACATTGGCTATTAAAAATAAATTAGGATGCATTGAATGTACGATACAGTTAGAATGAAGTTTTAAAAATTTTTAAATATATTTATTTTGTATCTACTATTAAATAAACTATATGTATTTTAAATATTTTTATAATTCAATTATAGGTTAAATCTTATATTTTTAAAATTTTAAAATCAATTTATATGAGTTTATTTATTTGTTTAAAAATTGAATGTAATATATTGAAGGTAGAATTTTTTTTTTTTTACATATAATTTGATAAAATGAAATGAAGTATTTTTTTTTTAAAATATTGCTGCACTTCTGTGTCTGCATCTCTCCTTTACTACTTGAAATGGCCTCAAAGAACCAGAATAAACCTTCACTTAACTCTACTCCCATTGTTGCAACAACCCCTTCTTCACATGTAAGCTTCCATTTCCTCATTTCTTTCTCTCTTTCGTTTTGTTTTGTGTGTGAGTGTGTTTTTTTCTCTTTTGAGTTTTCACTCAGCTTCTTCATGTTCCTTCACATTAATGGATCTCTTCTGATTTTGCTTCCTGGGTCCAAGATTTCATCTTTTTGTTATTTTGGTAGTGAATTTGTGTCTGCATTTTGGTGTAGTTTAGTGGGTATTTTGTATTTTTTCGTTTTGTTTTCAAGAATCATTCCATTTTTTTGCACTAATTTATGAGTTATAGTTTTTTGTCCTAGTTTTTTTTTTTTTGACTCCGAAATGCTTAGATTGCAATATTCTTTTCCTTTTTTGGTATATTATTTTTGGTTTATTCACGGGAAGAGTGATGAGGGCGCGCTTGTAGTGCAGCAGATATATGTTTTTGTTTTTTTGAACAAAGTGTAGTAGATATATGTTTTGCTCTGGTGTTTTGACCTGAGGATCTTTTCTCTTTTATGGGATTTCATAGAAGAAGTATATTGTTGGTGATGAGCTGCAGAGTGTAGACAAGTGGCTAGAACTTGAAGTTGACAAAATGGTTGGGACTGCAACTTATGGAAGAATGAGACAAGCATTTTCAATTGTAAACGGTGACCAAGAGCTTGCTCCAAATAGTGCCCCTCCTAGTAATGCTGGATCCGAGTATGGTGGGATCGAGTTCACAAGAGAGGATGTTGATGCATTATTAAGTGAGAGAATGAAATACAAAAACAAGTTTAATTACAAGGTTTGTAAGCTTATTATAGTCTTAATTTCTGAGGATAACTGTTCTGGATTCAATAGAGAGTATAGCTTATGGTGTTGCTTGATTCTTGGTTTTGTAGGAGAGATGTGACAATATGATGGATTATATAAAAAGGTTAAGGCTTTGTATTAGATGGTTTCAAGAGCTAGAAGGGTGCTACCTATTTGAACAAGAGAAATTGCAAAATGCATTGGAATTTAATGAGAGTCAATGTGCTGAAATGGGTATGTTTTCCCCTTATGCTTTTTGGGCTTCTTTTGGATGGCTAAACATATGTTTTCTTAATGCAAAATGTTGTATGTGTTTATAGAGTTGATGTTGAAAAACAAGGAGGAAGAATTGAATTTGATTATTGTAGAATTGAGAAAGAGTCTAGCTTCTTTACAAGAGAAAGTTTCTAAAGAAGAATCAGAGAAGTTGGTAAGAAAAGAAAATTCAATTTAGTGTGCTCTATTGATCAATTTTTTTTGTTTCTTAGGTCATTTTTGTGAATATTTTTCTTTGTACTCACCAAACAGGCAGCAATAGATTCCCTTGCTAGAGAAAAAGAGGCCAGACTCTGTTTTGAGAAGTCGCAAACTTCACTCTCCGAGGAGCTTTCCAAAGTTCAAGGAGAGCTTCAAAGTACTAATCAAAGGGTAATAAATGAAATGTAACTTGAATTTTCTGATATCCTTTTCCCTTGTTTTTTTGTGGTCCCTTTATTATTGCACAAAACTAACCATGTTTTTGTGCTTTTGGACACTTTGAATTCCTGCAGATTACATCAGTCAATGATATGTACAAGCTACTCCAGGAGTACAATTCAAGCTTACAGCTATACAACAGTAAACTTCAAACAGATCTTGATACAGCTCAAGAAACTGTTAAGCGTGGTGAGAAAGACAAAGCTGCTATTATGGAGAACCTCAGCAACTTAAGGGGTCAACACAAGTCATTGCAAGATCAATATGCTTCATGCAAAGTGAGCTTTCACATTAGTGTTTTGTTCTTCCCCTTCGTCTTTTGCAAAACATTCCAATGCATAAAACTTTTGTAGAGTATTCAGGAATTTGACTTCATTGCTCTTGTGGGTGAGGGTATGTGTGAAGAGCTGCTTAGAAAGATTTAGATTCATAAATTTTGCAGCTCCTATATCTTTTATTTTTTAGTTTACTGATTTCTTTATTCATTGACTGTTAATTGGGAAAGTAAAAGTTTACACTAAGCATTATAGGAATCTATACCTTTGTCGGCAAGCAATGTCTTACTGCTACAATGGAAGCAGTTATACAGCATAGCTGTTTGTTGTGCTTGTCCAATCTATCTAATGTAGAAATCCTTGTTTTTCAAAAAAAAAAAAAGTCAATTAGCAGTTCATTTTCGTTTAGTAGTAAATATAACTGTCACGTTCCTTCTTTTTTGCAACTTTAGCTGCAAAATTTGTTGGCAGAGCCATGGATGGGCATCATTGACTAACTTTCAAAATACACTATCAGAATTTGAGTGAGAAGTCCATATCCCTTTTGGGCAAAGTTCCTGGTTAATTAATGAAGTAAATTGGCCTTTTTCACCCAAGCTTAGTCTTTTTGGTTGCTCAATTAGTGAATGCATTTGGGTGAGATGCTCCATTTGAACTCTCATAGTTTCTAGTGTAGCCTTATTAGAGGCCTTCAAATGTAAACATGATGCATCTAGTCAAATCATGTCATCACTGGATATAAATGATGAACTAAATGTAATCAAATTCTATTGGAACAACTTAATTTTGTCAGAATAGTGTCCCTTTTGGACATACTCAAAAATTTCCCCATTATTTTCTTATGTTGCTCCTACTTATCTGTGGATAACGTTATTAGGCATCTCTAGATGAAGTTGCTAAGCAGAAGGATGCTCTGGTGCATGAAGTTGCAACCTTAAGGGTAGAGTTGCAACAAGCAAGAAATGATCGTGATAAGCACCTCTCAGAAGTGCAAGATTTAAAGGCCAAAGTGTTTAGTTGTGAAGAGCTAGCAGTAAAATCAAATGAATTGGAGGTTGGATTTTATTCTTCTTCTTTTCTTTTTCCTGATATAATATTATGTGTTTTCAAACTTCTAATGATGCTAAATTTCTTTACAGGAAAGATGCTTATCACAGAGTAAGCAGTTAAGGACAATGCAGGAGGAGCTAGAGGCTGCACAAAATAAGTTGCGGGTATTACTATATGGTTCCTGCACAATGTTTCTTTTGGTTAATTTATTTTCTGCCAAGTTGGTATTGGTGTAACTCAATACTATGCCTAAGTTTATTTTCCATTTTCAGGTATCCGATCTGTCTGCATTTGAGATAAGAACTGAGTTTGAAGCACAAAAGACACTTATAAGTGAGTTACAGAGTCGCTTAGAAGATGCAGAATTTAAACTTGTTGAAGGAGAGAAGCTCCGTAAAAAGTTACATAATACGATCTTGGTAACTCTCACAGTACCATAAATTTTTCTCTTGGGGTATAATCTAAATATTAACTTACAGAACTCCATTATGCTTTAGGAACTGAAAGGGAACATCCGTGTATTTTGTCGAGTCCGGCCTCTGTTGCCTGATGATAGTCCTTGTGCTGAAGGCAAAGATATTTCATACGCGACCACAGCAGAATTTCTTGGGAGAGCAATTGATTTGCAGCAAAATGGTATGAACATGAGAACATTATAAAAGAGACAAAGTTCTTTTGTGTGCTAGTGCAACGCCATTGTTTTCTCTTATTCAAACTGGCTTCTGAAACTTAAGAACTTATATTGTGTTCAGGGCAAAAATATCCCTTCACTTTTGACAGAGTCTTTACACCTGATGCATCGCAAGAGGATGTTTTTGTGGAAATCTCACAGCTTGTTCAAAGTGCTCTAGATGGTTATAAGGTAATTTTTCAATGTTCCTTTTTTGTTCATTATCCTTTCAGGAACCAATATATGGCTAATTGTAACTAATCATTGCATTGGTGCAACATGAATTCTTAGAACTGTTTGTGGCAGTTGTAACAAGCTATGCCCAATTTCTCTTCTTAGTTCTGTTTATTTGGTATTTGGTGTACAAGTTTTGCATTGTGACAAGTGCATGCAGTCCATGATTAAAATGAAACATTGTCATCTGTCTTTCTCCAGGTTTGCATTTTTGCCTATGGGCAAACAGGTTCGGGTAAAACTTACACCATGATGGGCAAACCAGGAAACCCAGAGCAGAAGGGGTTGATTCCCCGGTCATTAGAACAAATATTCCAAACTAGGCAGGCTCTTCTGTCCCAAGGCTGGAAATATGAAATGCAGGTAAACAATAGTATCTTGGTATTTTACATGGGTAACATATACAATAAAGTCCAATAATTAACATCTTATTTCCATAAACAATCACAGGTGTCAATGTTGGAAATATACAATGAAACAATTCGTGATCTGTTGTCGACAAATCGAGATTTGTCACGAACAGAAAATGGTACCAACGGAAAGCAATATGCAATAAAGCATGATGCCAGTGGGAACACACATGTCTCTGATCTTACCATTGTAGATGTTCGCAGCACGAGGGAGGTGTCATTTCTTTTAGATCAGGCTGCTAGCAGCCGGTAAACAGATTCTCTTCTAGCTCTTTCTACTTCGACACAAGAAATGTTATTCTATTTAAAATGGATGAGTAATTAATTATTTTTCTTGATTTCTACATCATTATGTTGTGCATGCTTGAAAAATTATATACTTTTTATTAGTGATTTTAAAACTTGACAAGGAATGGCTTAAACATGTTATTAGCATATGAAACAAAGAAAGAGAAGCTCATGTAGTGTACACACTACAAAGAAGCAAAATGAAATGCAGTGAGTTTACTTCACCTTGTTTAACATCTTCAAACAATAACTTCGATAATATCTTGCAGGTCTGTTGGCAAGACCCAGATGAATGAACAATCATCTAGAAGTCACTTTGTTTTCACGCTACGAATATCCGGAATCAATGAGGTAATGACATCTTTTCTCTTACAAGTCCTTGTCTGTAGCTGCTACAGTTATTATATCCTTTCAATTGGATGTTTATTGTTCAACAGAGCACTGACCAACAAGTACAAGGCATCTTGAATCTTATTGATCTTGCTGGGAGTGAGCGTCTCTCTAAGAGTGGCTCAACTGGGGATAGATTGAAAGAAACTCAAGTAATTTGACTTAATCTGTTGTGTTATATTTTCTTTTATAACTCCTTTCTATTATATGCTTTTGTCATCCCTTAATTTCTATTTTCTTTCAAAAAAATTGGTACAGGCCATCAATAAGAGTCTATCATCTTTAAGTGATGTTATCTTTGCCTTGGCAAAGAAGGAGGATCATGTTCCATTTCGAAACTCAAAGCTCACTTACCTTCTCCAGGTAAGACCTGTCAAGATATGTTTTGTTTTTCAAAGGGAACTTAAGATGCTCAATTCATACTTTCTTGGACTTTTTTGTGCATGCATGGAATACACTAAATAGCAAAATATCATGCCAGTAGTCTCAGTTCTAAAATTTTAGTATGATATACTATTGCTTTATATTGTTTTGGTCTTTTGGATCATCTTAAGATGTTCTCATCCTTTCTAATACCACGTTCATTCAGCCATGTTTAGGTGGGGACTCAAAGACATTGATGTTTGTGAACATATCTCCTGATCCCTCTTCAATGGGCGAGTCACTATGCTCACTCAGGTTTGCTGCCAGGGTTAATGCTTGTGAGATTGGAACTCCTCGGCGCCATACTGTCATGCGGTCTTCAGATTCTCGCTTGAGCTTGGGCTGATACATAACAGAAGTTTCATTTATTTTACTTGGAATATTATCTCTATCACGAGTACTTAAAAATTGAGAAAGTGAAGAGTAATCCTAACTTGAGCTGATTATAACATGTATAGTGAACAATCCATTGTGTACGAAAGCCTGTCCATGACCTACCGATGAATTTTACTCGGAAAGGCTGCATGTGCCCTTGTCATTAAATTTGTATTATATTACTTTATGTTCTTGAGAATGAGAATCACACCAAATTCGCTTGTTTACATTGGGATTTACCTATGTCATTTGATGCATTTACTTTAAATCGAAACCAAGCAGGTGCAGAAAGAGTTTAAGGCCAAAAACATTCTGAGAGCAAATGAGGATACACTGAGATGACTGAGCTAATGATGTTCGTAACTAGACAAATCTTTCAGACCAGATCTGGCATTCTGTCCATGACTTCCTGAAGAATAACTTTCGTGCCTCGGTAACTTGATTCTGTATCAGGCAGGTTCTTCCTTCTTGAAGCCTCTTCAAGCTGCCAAAATCATCATCAAAATTAACAATCAGTTCAAGTTCAGGTGTATCAAGCACCAACTTTGATGCAATCAAATTACCTCCTCAAAATTGTCAAACAATCTGTTAGCTAAATTGGTAAGTGATTGCTTATCATCGGCAGAAGCTGCAGAGATAACTTTGTCGAAATCGTAGTACATGAAAGTAGACTTGAGCCTCAAATACTTCCTGACATAGTTCAAAGTGTCTGGTCCTATCAAATCCTCCATCGCCAAAAGATCAAAACTACACTTCCTTAACCTATACATGCTTCCTCTCACACCAATATCCGCCATATAGATTCCTTTCTTGAGAAAAGAACGAGTACCCGTTTTCTCATTTGCAATATCTACATGACACAAACAACTAACTAATCTTGTAGATACTAAAACAAAGTAAAAAAATTAACCATTGTGCAGCAGAGAAACAGTGTTAAGTTTGTAAAACAAAAGAAGCAGAAAGCTTACTGTTTTCAACAGAAGGCCCAACCAAAGGGAAATCAAGCCTCCAAAAGCCATTATCCTCAGGAACAGGCTTGTTATCCTCAGCAACAGAGACCCCGTTGCCAAAATTTCCAATCAGAGATATAGAAGCAAGGCCTAATGCTAGTCTTCTTGTAGTCTGCAATGGATGCTCTAAATGGTCAGCTTGTTTCTTGCCCAAGAATCCTATTACCTTAGCTTTTCTTTTGAATTTTGGGCTGTTTGTAATATTCGGCATTGCAGGCAAAGTTTCACTGATACCATTTAAGTATGCTAAATTTGCCATTGCTGGAGAACTGAGTGAAGCATGGAAGTGTCACGATTTTTGCTTTTCAGTTATATCCATTCAAAAAAATCCTGGTTGCTACTGACCACCGGAAAGATATCCTTATTGAGGACATTTTTGACATTTCAAAACAAATAGTTTGGGTTTCAAATTTTTGACCGTATCTTTTGGATATTGTACTACACCTAGAAAATCATAAACATTTTTCAA
>CATIWM010717439.1:0-26715 GCA_949671775.1 Mallotus repandus
AAAAAAATAATAAGGAAAAAAAAGAATAAAAAAAGAAAGGAGGAAAGAATACATATGAAAAAAGTAAAAAAGAAAAAAATAAAACATAAAGTGAAAGGAAGAAGGGTGCATATTTATAAATAAAATAAGCATTAGAGTAAATAAAAATGGAAAATAATTAAAAAATGAAAATTTGGGGTATTTTGGTTAATAAAATAAAAAATTGCCTATTTGTATAAAAATCTCAACTATAAAACAGCATTTTAAAGGAGAATAATAATGTATATAGTTCTCTTCTTAGTGAACAAAGTTATTGAACAACTCGCACAATAATCATATTTTTGTCCCGCTTGTTTCGAAATAGAATATCCCCCATTTTTTCAATTTCATTTGCTTTCTTTGAATTACAAACCTGTATTAGTAATTACATTCTCATACCTTATTCCCAAATGCCCATCCTAGTTCACTTCGTCCTGCCGCTAAAAACCAACAGGAAGTGCAAATGATTGTTATCAATAACTGTATTAGCAATCAGTCAATAACAAGTTAATAATTGAAAAATCAAATCATGTTGGAATTTTGTGTTAGTTACAAAAATAAATCTGCAACTGCAAGCAATCGCCACCAATGTAAACGCTGCAAGACCTTTATTGCCCTGCAGGATGTATGATTTCATGATCGTGTTCCTTCTATGGCTCCCTTTATTTTCCTTTCGCATTATGGGTTCTAGCAGTGTTTTTCATAGTGGTTCGTGGCAGCAAATTCTTTCCAGCGTTGAACTTGAAGCCCCAATGCAATGGCCTCTTTTTCCAATCTTCTATAGGTTCCAGATCTCCATTAATTAAAAGAAAGAAAGCTCTCCAAACTACCATACATCATCTGCATGCTCACTTCTATAATGAAGCTCCCACGAATGTGTTATGCCAAAAGAGTTTTTTTTTTCAATTTGATTTTCTCATTTCCATTTCCTGAGACTTGACTAGTTCTTCAATGCAATATTCTTGCTCAAGACCAAGGTAACAATCTGAAATTAACATCAATTTTGCCCCCTGAAATTGAAATTAACAAGCAAGAAAATTCAATAAAATAGAAATGATCATATTGAAATTAACCAGCAAGAGAATTCAGTGAAAGAAAAGTGAACATAATAAACAAGTCGTAAGTTTATCGTCCTCTAAAGTGTGAACAGAAACAGATGCCAAAAATCACAAAGTAACCACCACAAGCTCCATGTCCTTGTAGTCTCAACAGAATATCCTAATACATGTTCACAAGGCTTGTGTGATTCAGCAACGATTCTAGAATTTAACTTGTGCTTGGCAACATGATATTTTTCCATAAATATAACAAGAATTTATCTAAATTTGCATTTTAGCAAGAGCCTTCCAAATTTTTGCTTCTCATATGTTTATATATATTTCTCATATATATATATATATGTATATAACAAAACTGGAGGCCTTCTCTACCATTAAGAACCTCCATTAAAGAAAGTATAAACATAAAGAAGAAAAGGCATGACTGTGAAGAAGGGTAGGCATCTTGACCTGGAAAGTGGTCAGCAATGAAGGTAAATCCATATGAATAACCAAATGATCAGAGAAAGAAACTCTTTTCAGAGCATATAGTTCGGATGTGGAAGTGTTACCCAGAATTAACCACCATGCTTCATCTTTTACCTGTAAAAAAATATATTAGTTTCCTTTACCCAAAAATAACAGAAAAGAGGCACACCTTTACCTTAGGGAACCGAGGAGCAAAAGCTCTTGGTGTGCTTTTCCTGAAATTGGTTTTCTCCAACTTGACACTGAGGGAAAGAGACTTTGTACCATCTGTGTCCCTTTGCTGAAGTTTTAACTTCATCTTAATGCATGGAAACTGCTGCAGATCCTGAAATGAAAGAGAAATAATAATCACATATGATGTTTCACATGGCTTTGCCTTTTCATTGTGCCACATGCACTGCTCCCTAAACCCCATGGAAAACACAGCCATTTTAGTGCTACATAGTTGCCTTCTTTATGTGTGCTACATAGTTGCCTTCTTTATGCGTGCCACCATCGATGGCATTTAAAAACAGATGACACTAAGAAGTGTTATGTGCATGGCATGGTGGAGTGTTTTCTCTAACATGGGTGTGCCCAATTCAAGCCAGACAAGCAAATAGTTAAATGTAACCTACATATTGCTCATATATACATGTATTCACATCCTGCAAGAAACCACTTAGGACCAGTTGATGCACACTTTAAGAAAGTCAATAATACCAATCATACTCTTCTACTTCTCGATGCATGCATGTCACTGAATTTCTTCCAATGGCCATCATGAAAAAGAAATAAAGTACTTAATCTATATTTTATAGTGGACAATTGTGCCAAACTGCTCAGGTGAATTCAGATATAGCTTCAAAGATAACTAATCAAAGAACCGTGATGCCCGATTCCTGCTTGGTCAAATTGCTATACATCCCTCTATGTAATGATCGAACAATGATGCAACTATGAGCTGCCAATGCACCTTTTGAGCCACACTTTTCTTATTTTTAATCATCATTAAGATGAAGCTGGAATGATTGGAAGGCCAGAGTTGAGCAAAATTTGCTGAACTAGGAGTCTGAGGCTTACACAGGTTTCTTCCTATGGTATAGGGTAATGAAAGGACCAAGCTTCAAACCTTAGAAGTTAACTAGTCAAATCCAAATAGCCTAGTGAGTCTACTGCACACTTCCTGATTCTGTATCTCATACACCAGCAAATCCAATGTAATGAGAATCCCAATGCATGTAAAATAGTTTAAATGCTGAAGCTGAAAGAAGAGTATGGCCTGAAAAAGCTGTGTGCAGAAAGAGCAAAACAAACAATACGTGAAATATATTGAAATAAAGAGGGACTCTCTAAGGAGTGGTTTACTACATTCTTAAGTATTCATGTTTCAGATGATGTACAAAATGAATAAACTATTTTTTTGTGATGTTAGGTAAGAGGGAAATTTTCAAGTTTATAATTTCTAAGTAGCCAGTCTTCACTGAACTGGCCCAACCACTGTCCCATTTTTTATGCCAAACTGAAACAAAATAGTTAGAATTGAGAACCTGTTATGCCTTTCCCACATTTTGCTATCTTATTTGACAACCTGCTTATGACTGTTCTTCTATGTGTCTGAAACCTAAGCTGCAATGTTTTCCAAAAGCCATTGTTGCATATGGGGGCAACAGCTGAAAGCTTATCAGTAGTTACAAGAGCACATTTCAAACTCTTCTTTGAAGTTAGAATTCGTATTCTACTACTGTTAATGGACTCTCTGATAATGCCTCAAATAGTATTCAGTTGAATCACCCTATGCAAATAGAAACAACAGAAGCTCAGTACAAGCATAAAGCACACTGCACCTGATGTAATCTTGATGCAAGAACATTTCCAATCATGGCCTGCAAAGTTGCCCAAGGAAGATCCAATAGATGCTGCACGGTAGAGATTCCTTTTTTGCTTAATGATGACGCAAGATCAGCATTCATGCAAGGCAGCATCCACAGGGCAGAATCTTTATCACACCACAAACCCTGATAAAACAGGGAAACAAAATTTTCAATAGAACATATTAATTGAGCTTAAATGAAGATGATTCCAAAACTCCAATTAGCAACAGTGTATGCACAAATACAAGAAAAAAATATAAACTGCTATTTACCCTTAATCCACCATGTGGGCAAATATGTGCCCTCATTCATCTGAAATTTTAGGATTTCATTTCACTTTGAAAATAGAATTCAGATTCAGAAATAAATACATCCAGAGTATCTCCTGGACAACTTATGAGTAAATATACCTCACATTTTGTAATTATGAAGTGAGTAAACGAATGGCAATAAAACCAGCCATTCTCTCTTTCCAAAAAAAAAAAGAAAAAAAACCCGCCATTCTCATAGATGGCAAGCCAGTGTAAGAGCGTAGTTTCTTGCGCCAAATGAAGTTGATGCCCTCTAATATCCATCCTGACACAAACCATGGCCACAAACTTACCGCATAACATGCGGATAAACTCATTTCAGAACCCTTCCATCTACATACAACTTCCCGAGATCTAGTAGAGCTTTGTTATGTCTATGCAAAGTCCCTATTATCCACATAAGCTGGCTGCATTAACTCTACACACCATTTTAATCAACTCATGTCTGCCAGACTCTTTAACATCTAACTACAAGCTCACTAAAATGTATTGCTAATAAAGATTCCTAAGGGAAAACCATCTTTTTATGTTTTAGCACTTACAACAAAATGCATTTCTTGAAGTGTAGACTAGCACAGTAGCACCCCTCTACTCTCCAAATAAGAATTGCATTCTTTTTCTATTTTAGCCAAGAGCATACCAGCGAAAAATGATTTATAAAATCCTTATCTTTCTGCACTTGTTTTTCTCTTCTTTTGCAACATGCTAAACTTAAACAAAGCAATCCTCTATTTTCACAGAGGAAATGCATAGTCACCCATCCAAAAAAAAAAAAAAAAAACCCTCCCTCCACCCAAGTTATTAACATGAAACACATAGTAATACCTGCATGACCATTTGCAGAAGACGCATGCAAGTAATTGAGCTTAAAAGCCATCCACTGTTTGCACAAATATCTATCATGGCCTGTATAATACGTATACTCTGATCCAACACTGACTTCAAATCTGTTACATAATCACTAATTGGCAACTCCAACTGGGAAAAGTGTGCCTGAAACCAGAAAACACATGACGAAGGAATGATCAAGTCAACTCAATAACAGAGGACTATTACCAAGTGTAAAAGAAGACATAAAACATGTGTTAGAAAATATTGTTTTAGCAACAAGTCTTGACCTGAAATAGCAGATTTGCTTTGACATGTGGATCATCCAAGCGATTCTTGTCCACCATATACCGAACTCTTTGAGATAGTGCCTCATTATATTTTTCCTGTCATAAAGGAAATGCAAGTCTTATAGAAACCAGCTCATTCAGCCTTATGAAAATAAAATTTTAAGAGCCCCTAATTTTTACCAGGTGCCTAGACATATCTAGTTAGAGTTGAGTAAATGATAGGCCAAGTTGGAGGGATGAGAGTTTAAATGAAAGGGAGTTCAAATGTTTACAACTTTTAGATTAGCAACAAAATTCAAACACACCTTCATTTCAAAGCCACACCTATAGAAATTGACCCAAACATAAGACTCTAATCAACAGAACTAAAGATGTATTTCAATGTTATAAAATCCTTCTATTTCTATGCAAGCTACTAATGTTGTTATTTTCCATTGCATCACTTTGTTTGGTCAGGCAAAAAATCAATGAAACACTGCCTCAGTTGGTAATCTTCACATGAAATATGAAACACACAGCCAAGGAGCAACTGAGGACCAAGAGTTCTCCGTGATGGGAAAATCATGGAAAGGGGTACCAACTGTTCCAAATGTGGAATATTAAGTTGGGGATGATTTTTCATGCTTCTAGGTATTGTAACAATTGGTTATGAGATGAAATTGAAGAGTATTTTCTTCTTACCTTGGATATATCCAATGCATTTTAGCTTTTTGGTAATTCTTGAGTTCGTGAATAAAATTCTATGTTCAGTTGTTAACCATTTAAATTTTCATTCTTCCTTTTTGGTGAATCACGTGCATATAAAATTTACATGGGTGGTGACCAGGGTATTAAAAAACGGCTGATACTGTGCGTATCGGCCATTTCGTACCAGATTTTAGCCTAGGCAATCCGATATATAGCTGGTTCGGTACATCTAAAAACGGCAATCCATATTTGGTCAATGAATCGGCCGTTTTTTGCTTTTCCGTCCGTATCGGCCTTTTTTTGCCGTTACGCAGGATAACGCCGGCGTATTGCATGAAGAAGAAGAAGAAGATGCCCAGCCGAATAAGCATCCCAAGTTTTAGAAATAGCCCAAGTGGATCTCAACCCATAGTCAAGTGTTTGGGCCTATTAAATTTTTGTAGAATTATTATTAATTGTTTTTATAAAGATATTTAATTATATATAAATGTAATTTTTTTAATTTCTTTTTTATTTGTAAAAAATGATTGTTATATTATTAAAATTAAAAAATATTTATAATTTGTATTTATCCTTTTAATTATATATAATTAATTTTAGATTGTATAATTAATTACAATAGATATTAAAAAATATGCAAAATAACATTTTTTATTATAGTAAATAATAATTTTTTCAAATGTATATTTTTTAGTGCAAATATATATTTTTTAAGTAATTCTTAACTTATTATATTATATGTTAAAGTTTATTTTGCATTTTTTATTAATATGGTGCAAAAAAATTGATTATTTTTTAAAATTCACAGTAGTGTTGAACGATACAGTCCGAATCGTTCCGATACCGTTACACCGTTACCGATACCGAAATGATTCACGAAACCGTTATTTAAAACCATGGTGGTGACTCATTCTTTAAAGTTTTCTAGTAAAACATCCTAAAAAGGAAGAAACACTACTAAACATTAGAAGTTAAGCGATCATGAAAAACTCATGAATTCTACCTCATGAAATCAGAGGAGAACAGTAAGCCCAAAAAGGTACCTCATTATGCCGCACAGGAAGTTCATTATATTCGAATGCACCAGATAGAATATGCAAAAATACCTATGACAGAGAAAAATATGAGAATACAGATATGAAGCCATAGACATCATGAGAATATATTAACATTTCATTTTTCAGGAACTTACTTCAAGAGATGTATCTAGCCCGATATTTGATCCAAACATCGAGACAGTCATGTAGCTAAGGTAATACTGTGATGCTATCATGCCCAACATTATAGACTCCACATTATCTTCATTCATTTTAATGCAACCACTGTCTTCAAGATCCTCAAATGTATTTTGCACTAACCTGCCAAAAGAAATTGTCAAATTGTCACCAAGGGAAAAATGAAAATTGCAACAACAAAAGATAAATACAATAAGATAAATCTTTGTTCCTATTGTAGCTTAACAGTCTTTACATTTCACAAGTAATATTGCTTGAGATGCATCCAGTTATTAGTTAAATTAGATTTATAATGAAAGTTCTGAAACCTTTCATTCTATGTTGGTTAACCAAACATAAGTTCTAGCATAATTATTGCTTAGATATAGTTCAGTGATTATATCATCCAAAACATTAACCCATACAGGCCCTTGTTACCTTGACAAATAAGAACTAAGCATTTCAGGATCTGCATTCTCCAGGCCGTAGTAGGCTGGATTTACCATCTGCAACAGACATTATTCCTATCAAATTTTGCAGATAAATAAAGACACTGATGAAATGTGTTATGGTCCCACTTAGGGCTGCATTTTGCTTTCCTTTTTTCCTTATAATTTTATCTTCAAAAAAAAAGCTTTAGGGGAGAAGCACCTAAAGACATGCTTTTGCTAAAAAGAGAAGGCAGGTTTGGGAACTGCAGTCCCAAATGCACCCATAATAATTTATACTTGTAGGTCCTAAACAATGAATAGATAGCAAGATGGAAACAAACTTAACATGAAAATCATTAGCAAGGTTGACACACTTAATGGCAAATTCTGTTTAAAATAGCATGATGTTATATTTTGTATAGTTCTTTATACTAACAGCAAATTCTGACACGTCCAACTAGACAGCCACAATAACAAAACCTGCAACTTGGAAACTGAACAGCGGAAGAAGATAAAACTCCAACAAATTCTGTTTAAAATAGCATGACGTTATATTTTGTATAGTTGTTTATACTAACAGCAAATTCTGACACGTCCAACTAGACAGCCACAATAACAAAACCTGCAACTTGGATACTGAACAGCGGAAGAAGATAAAACTCCAACAAACTTACATGTTGGCAAGCGGAGAAGGAAAGAAGAATGGCTGTTCCATTTCATACGAAAAGTTCCCCGAATTAAAAAAAAAAAAAAAAAGCTAACTGCAAGACAGTAATGGCATGCATATATACAAGCAACCAGACAAACAATCCACCCCACAAGAATGAAATCCTACACATATATGCAAGTGAACTAAAAGAAGATATTGAAAGGCAATTATGGAAGCCCATATTTCATCTTTTGTTTTCTATTATGATATGATGAGAAAGTATACCATTCTGCGAAATAAGTATGTCCATGTAAGATAATGCACTGCATCCTCTTTATGGGAAATTGTGCCAGTAACTATCTCTGCATTGAAATGATCATGCAGATGCTCCTTCAGACTGCTCTCAACAGGAAATGGTTCATACAAAAACTGCAATAACGGAACACCTATGTGACTCCCCCTTCCAAAAGATAAGACTGTTAAGGGCACCATAATAAACTTGGATATCACTGGTTTTGGCCTAACCTTTTTATAGAAGCTCTTTTTGGGTTCGTGAACAAGAATGACTGCTTTCCCATGTTGATCATACTGTGGGCGGCCTGCACGACCCATCATTTGTAAAATATCTGTGATAGGAAAATCAACATATCTCTTTGTCTTCCCATCATAATACTCCGTTCCCTGAAAGATAAAGTATCGTGTACGTTTTCATTAAAAAAACAAGGAACCCATAATCAAGGAATATTAAACACCCAGAGATGCCAGAACTTAAGAATTTCGAAGGCATTTCCAGGAGTACCATATCAAGGCAACAAACATGGGCAATGCTCTCACCAAGTTTGCATGTCATGGGTGTATGCCTTTTTTTTTTTTTTATCAATCTCACGGGGTCCACATATATGCCATACTAATATATCACATTTACTCAAATAATTTTCCATTCACTGCTTTCATCTTAGTTCTCTATTTTGTATTGAATGTTGTTTTGGTTCGCTAACTTTACAGAGACTAAAATACATCCTCAAAGTTAACCTCATATTGCTGTCACAGGACACATAATTCCTTGTAAAGTAATTTGGGGAATACTACATCAATGATTCAAAAACTAAATGGAAAAGATACCTCTACCAGTACAATTTCAGCTCTAAATAACACATGAAATGCATGAGAGAAATCTTTAAATGCAAACATTAAAACAGGCAATAGAAATAATGTTTGGGATTTTGATTATTTAGTTTGACAATGTGGATTTTTCCTACCACCAAATTAATTTTAAGTTTATACGCAATCTTTCTAATTCAAAATTTCTTATCAAAGGGGTATAGCAATGGAATTAGCAGTAGCAGTAGGATTACCTTCCATCTATTTACTTCAGGCCCTTCCTTCTAACCTTTTTAATGCACTCCTTAAGCCTTGAAAACACTATTCCTTTCAATCTTTGTTTCACTCTTGAAACCACTACTCATTTAGCCATTGGCTGTCTATTTGATAAGAGAAGGCATTGGCCAACTTAGCAGCTTTCTAATTCAGAATATTTTATCTAGGAAGATACAGGATCTATTATAAACTAGAACCTTTTTTTGAAATCATTTTATTTTGAAACCCAAGTCCATAAGGATCTGAAGACTTACTAATTCTGAGTTTCAGAACACAAGTAATCTTTCTAGTTCACAAGTACTATCTTGCAAATTCAACTTTTGATCTTTGCTTCACCAAGGCCCAGAAATCTTATATAAAACCCTGATCAAGTTAACATCAACTAGCATCAATTTCCTCATCTTTTCTCTGAAATATAGTGCCCAGCTCAGGCTCTCTTAAGATGCAGATATGCAACTTAAAAAAACAGCTCTAAACCTAGCTTAAAATTCTTCTGATTTCCAAGCTTAACATTGACATTAATTTTCTTACACAACCCTAAACATTATCCTTCCTCTTAAGACACTGATTCTGCTGCTATCTAAACAATCCGACCATTCTTAGAAATCTTCAAACCACCCACATTAATATGGAAGTTAAGTAAGCTTTGGTTTCCATGATAAAATAGATTGGAAAGAGTTTATCCTGCTTCTAGGCAATATGATACACTTAAAATTAATCAATCACAAAACTTACATATATAACATACAAAAGTAGTTGTTAAACTTCATAGAAAAGACTTGCGCACAAAAAAAATATTTGCCTAACCTTAATAATAACCAGATGAGCAGGAAGATTCACACCCCAAGCAAGCGTGCTTGTACAAACCAACACCTAGAGTTCAATACACATAATCAATTCAATGTGTCCTTCCCTAGAAGTACCAAGATAGACCATGTAAGTGAGAAAAGCACCTGGATCTTGTTGTTTGCAAAAAGTTCCTCAACTAGAGATCTATCTTTGTCATTTAATCCTGCATGGTGCAACCCAATGCCAAACTGTAAGGTGTGTCTCAGGTTCTGATCAGTTACCTGAGAAAGGACCATTTGAAGTGCTTCCTCCGTCATGCTCAGAAACTGCCTTGGATTTTCATCAGCAGCTGCAAACTACATAAAAAATAAAACACCATGCTTAAATGATAATAATGTAATGAAGCAAGCCATATGCCTAATATGATGCTGCATCTCACCTGAATGAGGTCAAGCGCAGTAAGCCTTGTCTGGCGACGAGAGGATACAAATATGAGCACTGGTTTTGTTGGTGAATGTGTGCATATTGCTGCATATGCTGGTTTGTTCATGCTATTCATCCTTGGGCAGTAGTACTTTCCAGGATATCCCTATTTAAAGTAGCAGTCATGAAAAGCAATTTATAAGGCACTTATTACAATTTCTATTTCCATATAATGGGGAAGGGCCAGAAACGCATCTTTAGCCTATCTATTAAACAATAACACTAGCATCACAGTGAAAAAGACAACACACATAAAATCAGTGGGAGACAAAATTACTCGGTCAAAGAAATCAAATACTGTCCAAAGACATCAGATTTGATGTTACTGATAGGAGACAGGTAATAAAACTCAGTTGCAGATGTTACATCAGAAGAGTACTACAGAAAGCTTTCTTCAGTCCTAGATTCCTTATTCTTAATACCACCTGTCACCTAAAAAATTGCTTCCTTCCAACCCTCACAGTTCGAACAAAAGTCCCTACTATTGAAAAATTCAAGAACAAAAATACATAAACAATCTTAATCATTTGCAAAAAGAAAAGAATTAGTAAATTGGGATAAAATACCAACTTGCAAGTGATTATGAAGGCTTAAAATCAAATGGAGATCAACTAAAATAGGAGTGAAGTGTATATGGAGATCCAAGAGAACAGAATAGTCAAAATTGAAGAAAAGGTTTATAGCCCAAATCTGATACCAAAGAAACTCCAGTGATGATTCAAATCTTTCAACCACGAAATGCCATGAAAACAATACAAGTGAAAGCTTTTCCTTTGTTTCTAGCATCCATGTGGCTCAAGAATTGCCCTCATCCTATAAGGTCCAAATGCACAAAGCAATATCGTTCTTTATATTTTGGGATTCCTGCCTCTCAACAAATCTCTTGAACACAAATGACATTCATATGCAACTATGCAACAGCTGGACTGTTTGTGAACTATCCTAACCAATCTGTTCCTTCAAAAGGCATCCATATAACAGAACATGAATTGGAATGTCATACATTCATATAACAAAACCAAATTCCAATTACCAGAGAACATTGTGTGTGAAAAAATGGATCAACTTGCCTGGATATGCACTTCCAGAGGCACAGGCCTCACGCTTGGCTTAAAATTGAAGAGTCCAATTTCATCAACTCCCAACCAATCAGCCAAATCACTAAAAGATTAAAAAAAAAATAAGAAAATTATTACAAAAGGGAGCTATTAAGACAATGGTACCTAAGCGGAAAGAGTTGCTGAATGAACATCCAAATAGCTCTACATCTACAGCCATAATCAAGAATCAAGAACCTCAATTACCTTTCATGCAATAATTAGTTTACTATGGCCATAGGTGGGGGTGGGGGTGGGGGTGGGGGATTTTAGGATGAATTGCAAATGATTTAGCAAGGTTAAATTCAAAAAATAAATTTCCTGATACTTTCGGACTCTCCATATAAAGGGAGAAAATTTGAAAACACAATAAAATAAAGCATGCTCATGAACAAAATGCTTGATCACCCAAATAAATTCTTCTCTTTCAAAATGAAAATAGACTAAACTAAATTTAATTTTGATGTCCATGTGCAGCTCGCAAGATACTGAAAATCAAATACTAAAAAATACCACCAATAAAAAACCATAGTTTCATGGGATGTCACATGAAACCAGGCCAATTGTTCTCCAATCATTGAAGTCAGCTGTTCAACTGTTTCCCTCTATTCAAATCAACAGGTAGTGGATCAGAAGGACCTAAATCCATATCGGATGCAGCCTTACTTTCAAAGCTACCGACAAGTTGATTTAAAATCTTTTACTTGAAATTGAAATAATTTGAGAAAGGTTGACATTATATACTTTTTATGCTGACATTCGTGAAAATCAATTTTAGTCTTATTCCTTCATATGACAGATGATTTTATATTCAGTTACTTTATTGCCAAAAGAACTAAGAACTGCACAGCTTTTTTTTTTGTTTGGCTTTCCTTACTCATATATGGCAATGCCAACTCAACATTTTTTTGCTTTTGTGCCATGGGAGACACAATTACTCACTCTATTGCGCAAACATGACTTCACAAAAATTAGTCCACTGTCAGTAGTGATGGGAGCAAACAACATTTTTAATAGTAAAATATTATGCTCTAGTTAATTTGATACAACTTGTAAGGGTTACTATAAATTTACTAAGCTACAGGTTAGAATCCAACATCAGTGAAATAAGAAATGAGTACAATTGTCTATTAAACCAGATTGTAAAAGGAGCAGAGCAAATATAAAATTCATAAAAAGAATCCCTTTTAAATTTTTTTCAGTAGTAGCTAATTTCAGTAATTATTCCATAAACAAAAAAATCTTTTAAGGGATGGAGATAAGTAAGAGAGAACACACTATCACATTTTTAGGGAAAAGATAATGAGATGACAGTCAAAATATCAGTTACATAAACTGTGTTTTATATAAACATACCCTGCATTCGCCAAAGCTGTAGAAAGACCCACAAAACGTACTGCTCGCTCCGTTTGGGATGATATATATCTCATCCTTGAAACAATAACCTAAATAAATAAAGTTATACAGCTGAAAGAAACATGATAAATTGAAGACTAAGGAAACAAGATACAATACTTATTGGGTGTCATGAGACAAAAGGATGCAACATATATACATTTGTCATTCTAGTGTCCAAACTCAGTCACCTTATGTTTGGATGCACACATTTAATTTGAAACTTTAGACTTGAAATATTAATTTCAAATACAAAAATTTTGAATAACATACAGTTAGACAGTCTAACTTAGACGTTATTACAAATTCTCATTACTAGGTCTTTTAATTTTATTATGGATTTTTTTTCAAATCCTCAATGATTCAAATACACATAGTTGCTAAATAAGGAATTTTATTTAAATCAAAATCCATGACCAAATCATTGTTCAAAAAAAAAATCCATGACCAAATCCCTTGCATCCAAACATAGCATAAAAGGATCTATTTTGATAGAACATATCCTCATATTCCAACCATTTCATTATACCCCTCAGTTAAATATCAGTCTGACAGGTTGTCCATGATCAAAGTAGAATAATTGGCCCTAGTGATATCAAAACAGAGATCCAATATAGACCCAATGGTATTCCCCTCTCTCACTGTAGATGATAAGAGCTGAATTTTTGTACACCTTCTATGTATTCGGTTACACAAAGGAAGAAAGGAGACGCTTATCAAGTCAACATGAACAAAGACCCAATCAGACATCCAAGAACATTAAAATTAGCAATTCTTTACTATTTGAATTAAAACAGAACAGGCATGGAAGATCAGTACCGGAACTGCTGCCAATTAAATTCCCCATCTATAGCTACATAAACAACTTAACACCAACAGCCCCAAGTGTTGTGTTACAATCAGCACCTGAAGTTAAGAAATATATTAAGCTATTAGCATAGAGTAACCAATACCTCAAGAATGGGGCCACGATCAGCTCCTAGTAAGTGAATCTCATCCAAAATCATAAGCCCAACCTATTGATCAAAAGTTTTTTTACAATTAGCAATAGAAATTTGTGCAAATGATGAACAATAAATAAGATAATAATGCCTCTTTTGAAAGAAATAATGGCCAAATATGAAATAAATGCACCTTTGTCACATAGCTTCGACTGTGCCAATTACGACTAATACCATCCCACTTTTCAGGGGTGGATATAATGATATCTGCTGACAAGAGGGCCATCAAATCTGGTGTATAATCTCCAGTCAACTCCACCTGATAATACGTCATTTTAATTCCAGTAAAATATATTAACATGCAGAGTCACTCACATAGTATTATATATGCATCTAACACACAGATGCACATATAAATAACATTCAGGGAATTAGATTTATCACCATCTGTTTCCCAAGATGAGAGACAAGACCCCTTCTCCAATCATTCATTCTTTCTCGTACAATGGCCTTCAAAGGTGCTATGTAGATGACCTGCATTCACAACAACAATTGAGCATATTATGCCTAAGGATATAGTCTTATAGAACACCCATAACAATTTGCAGGATGAGACAACCCAACTACACTCAATATCTTGTACATAGCACACAGAAAAAAGTTATTAAATACCTTCATATCAGGCTGAGTATTGAAGAGGCGGAGCATAGCAAGTTCTGCAGATATAGTTTTCCCACTTCCAGTGGGAGCTCCTAACAGAACATTGTTGTCTGTGTGATAGAGTACATGAAAAATCTGCAATATCCAAACAAAAGGATCATACAATTAACACAGAATTGTTGAATAAAGTTAAAAACTATGAAAAAGAAACTACCATAACCTATATTGAATTGTACCTGTGTCTGTATAGGATTAAAATGTGAAAACTTGTATAAGGCTTCGTATGTATTGTTCCCAAGTGAGGTCACAGGGAGTGGTTTTAAATCTAGAAGTTCTGTGTGCACAGTACTAACCTGGAAGAGAGTAGTATTTTGTATGAGACCAATATTTAAAATTTAAATCAGCAAAAAGAAAATGGGAAGGAAAAGAGAGAGAGTGGAAGGGGGATAAAGACAGCAATGTTGTGAAATTATATTCAAAATAAATTGATGAAGCAAACCCTATGCACCTCAGGCAGCGCTAGATTATGGAATGAAATAGTGTACAAAGCTTCTGCATGCAGCCAAGAGTCAGAAACAGCACGAATGTAGTACTGCGATGGATGTGGTTCAAAAATTGGAACAGTAAAGGTGAGTTTCTGAGGTTCTCCTCGTGCCATGCGCTTTGTCAAAGTGAAAAGCTCCGAATGATAGATGTGATCATTCTCAGAATCCTGTATAAATTTTTCATCAGGTCTCCATTAATAAATGGAAAGATATGCGAATCTATTTTATTCAATTCAATTAAACCCCATACGGAGAATAGTTGTTGCAAATCAGAATCCAAGCCACAAAAAATCATACTAGAGACAACAAAACTGCCATAGAGAATTCAGATTTGTATTGAAAAGAATATTAGTGCACTTAAGGCACCCAGTTGTAAGCATATGGACTCAACAAACTTAGCCTCAAAGCTCCCGCCAGTTCTAAAATAAAGCAATTTCTGGAAAAAGAAAGGGTACTATCCAACTAGGAAGAATAAATGACTGCTCTCCCCCAACGATAAGAGTGATTTAATCTCAGTACCTCAACAAGAATCCACCAACGCTGTGAACCACCATGGAAACGATCTTTCCATATAAAGTCTGGAGTTATGAGCAAATCCACCTGAGAATTAAATAACCATCATAAAGAGATCTCCACTAATAAATATAAATCAATTATATAAGAATCTACATTTCCAAACATATAAACAATGAGTCATTTTATGAATTACCTTCAAAACAGTTCTGGTGATTGGACTAATAGTTGCTGATAGTTGGATCCACGGAAAATATCCTAAATATTGCTTAACCAACTTCCAGTACGGCCACCCAAAAAGAAGATCAGGATGAGGCTAAAGGGAATAGTCAACATAAAGAAATAACAAGCACTACTATTTCTGAAGGGAAATACCTTTCCACCATGAGGATAACGAATAAGTGCTCCAATATCTTTTTCCTCCATCTCCTGCAGACGATCTAAATCAGCTCCCCGTTCTTCAAGTTTCCGTATTATCTGGCCCAATGAAGACATAGCATCAAAAAAAATAATCAAAACAGGTACAGCTTGATAAAGCAAAAGAAAGTACAGTCGACAAACTTCTGTTGATATATCCTTGTCAAATTGTCTAAGCGGATGTTGATAAGGCCAAATTTGGCGATCTACAGCTTTGCAATACTCTAACATGAACAAACACATCTCACTCCAGCCTCTGCGCAAACAAATCTCAAATAACGCACGCATGATACGGGCCAAGCTTGCGCTTATGTATGCAGCATCAGAGACTAACGAAAAACTATCAATAGAGCCACGAGATATATACAACTGCAAATGTACACGAGGAAAATATTATACATCATTTACTGAATTTGTTTTACCTGGGAAAGCAATATCAAAAACTAAGCAGATATGAAAACCTGAATGAGAATTGAAATTTTTCCATGTTTATTTGAAGGACCGCCCCTAACTTCTAGAGGGCATGATGTGCGCAATAACATCTCAAGCTCATTCTGCTCTTCATCTCTGACAACAATATTCTCAAATTCAGATGAATGGGCAACCATGTTGATCACCTAAAGTAGCAGCAAACCGACATCAGGATACTTGAATATCCAAAAATAATGAATCATAGAAGAGGAAAAAGTGAAAAATTGAAATGTTTGCTTTTTTGGGGTCTGAGGTGGGAGTGTGTGTGTTGGGGTAGGGGTGGGGATGCAGTGAGCCTAAGAGAACTGAGAACTAATCACAAAAACATATATTTGAGGCAGTTGTACTGTAGTGACTCAAAACTTTTCTGTAGAAACTAGAATAATCTAAAAACTGAAAAGTAATTTAAATAAACTCAAGCATCAAATCAGCTGATGGAAACACAGAAAATCCCAAGGCCATGATACTAACCTCACTATCATTCATGTGACGTCTTAACATATCATTGTAAGTTTCAACACTAGAATATTGGATATAAAAGTGGCTGGCTATGCGACCAAGCTCTGTACAATAGAAGTTTCCACTTTTCTCATCAAACCGCATCATTTTCGCTTTGTCAAGTGCACGTGCAGCATCCGTTATAAGAGCTCTTTGTTTTAAACTCAAAGAAGGATCTGCAATAACCTGCCAAATACAACATTTTTTCTGTGAGCATCGGAAACAGATTTTAAGGATCAGGACAATCTGAGATCATTAAATATAAAATATGTTTCAAACTATGTAGATCTAATGAAGTTCTATGAAAACATATCACACTTTTGGACAAAGAAATAGATCAGCAAAGTGATTTGCTTCCATGGTCTGAGTGTGTCTACTTGACAATTTTACTTGAAAATCCACTTTATACCAAGTTCCATAAGAGTTCAAACCTATGTATCAAAGATAAAGGAATTCAAGGGAAAAAAAAAAAGTTCAGCTCCCAAATAACCAAATGAATTAACTTAAAGAAAAAAAAATTATATAAAAAATGATCATCAAAAACTTCATTACGCAGCTTCACTAATTTAGGGGGAGAGAGGAGTGGGGGATAATCCTCACTAAAAACTGCATTTCTTGTGTTTAGTTGGTGAAGGACCAGAGTCAGCTGCTTCCACTTGCCAGAGAATACATTAGATATATCATATATATATCCTTAGAGCCTAGAGAGTTTGGCCACGGTCAAAATACACTATTGATGTACAAGTCAAAATAAGTTTATTTTTGTAATGTTTCATTTTTGCCTTTAAAGACTTGAAAATGCTCCAAATTTTAAAACAGGTTTGACTAGTCCTCACTCTTCATGAAAATGCTACGATCACAATGTCTACAAATTGTTAGATGAAAATACCTATTAATTAAGTATCCATGAACTACGCTGGGTTGTGTGAGGCCTAGCCCTAGGCCACAGAATTCACCCAAAGGGGGAGCTTTGAACTGAACATTGAGTTAAACAATGATTTCTTGTTCAAAATGCAAGCCAACCCAACAGATGACCAGCCCTACAAATTAACGTGGAAGATTCAAATAGCATACTTTGCAGAAAACAAATAGCGTAAAATATTTTATTGGGAAAAGTGTAAGAACCTCCCAAGTAATTTCCCAAAATTTACAGTCTTTCGTATTCTCTCTGTTGAAAAATAATGGTATATGTTTCACTCTATCAGCATTTTCAGGTATTTTACGTTAACACCATCAATCAATGCTGAAGCAGAAGAGGGAGACACCATGTCAGATGGTATAGATGCCATGTTAGCAACTTCCGATAGTGTTAGTGTAATAAAACACATACATGGATATGTCAAAGAAAAGGTACAAAAAGTCGTAAATTCATGAAACCATAGGAAACTTTTTCTACTTTTCCCTATTTTGTTTTTCATTATGTCAAATCACTACTAGAACTCACAAGCGTATTAATCTAATATAGCTAAGTGCACACTATACAGTATATTATTTTGTTGGCCATAAACATTCGTAAAATATGATAGATTAACACAATTAATTAATGTTACTCACATCACATATCCATATGGGGTAGTAGAATTCAAGGTACTGCAAATTCAGCAAAATATTCCATACCTCATCCCATCCAACACCATATGCCAAAGGATTCTGCCTCATCCTGATGAAAAGATAGGTATATCCAAGCCAAGCACAGGCTTCCTTAACATTAGTGACAGTACCCAATGCCACCTCTGCGTTTAGATTGTCTTTTAATGAGCTAATAAACTGCAAACACAAAAGAAATTACATACTAAGAAAGGGCAATGAGAATCCTTCAACTACTGTTAAGACAATGGAATTCATGGCATAATGCAAAGAAGAACAAACTCAATGTACAATCAAATAATATAACCATCATGATGGTGTCAGTACCAAAAAATTTCTCAAGGAAAAAACATTGCAGCAAAAAATCATTTTCATTTCTCTCCTGCTCAACAAACTTATAAACTCAACTTATTAGTTTCATCTGGCCCGACTATGCAACATATGATTTCCTGTTTTCTGCACTTGGCATATGACCCTATATAACAGTGTTGTTAGCTGTAAAATATTATTATCTGCATAACATTAGGACTTGAAGATTACATTAGTTGTGTATATTCCTATTTTAGGTAGACTTCTATTTTAGTGCCTATTTTATAGGTATTATTACTGCAATAGTTATTTTCCTACTTTAGAATTCTTGTATATATAGACAAGGCTGTAAATTACAGTAATAAGTAAGAAAGTTTTTTCTCTTCCGTTCTTTTCTTATTCACAACAAAACAGAATCCTTAGTGAGGGTAAAAATGGGTGGTTCACAAATAATTTTATAAATAGTTATAGAAAGTACCAAAATGAATGACAAGAAAAAAACAAAAAATTATACAACATGCTTAATACTTACCATAGTAGTATGAAGAAAGAATTGTTATACGCTCAGTTGGCTGAAAAAAGAAAGGGAAAAAAAAAGTAAACCAAAAAAGCAACAGTGAAATTTAGTTCTAGGGAAAGCAGTAACTGCATTGCATTGGCAATATTTTCTTAGTCAATAAAATTACTAAAATGCAAAGAACATTAAAAAAAGCACTCGTAAGTTGTAATTGCAAGCCCAAATGGGTAAAAAAACAGCTCAGATATAAATGCGAATTACTGATTCATTTGTGCACAAGTGCTATTATATTCTAAAAATTTTCAGAATTTCAGAATTTTCATTAATTTGTAAGTGTAGAAAATTTCATGATAGCATAAATTTCAGTTTTCACAAGTTTCTCATATTCTGCTTTCACTTTTAAGACATCATATTTACATCCCATTTCTATTTTGAAAACCATCCTATTGAGCATAATTAGACTAGAAGCAAATAAAAAAGCATACCATCACAAAGATTCCCTCACGACGAGTAGGGAGTTGCTCAAGCTTCGTAAGTGTGTCATCCCCTTTAGTAACTTTACCAAATATTGCATACTGAAGAGATTCATCAGTTTAACACTTTCAAGTCAGATCAAACATGGTGGAAGAGTTTTAGGATAACGTTTAGCAAGTGGATCTAGCACCTGGCCATCAAGATGAGGGGCATCTCCAAGAAGTATTGAGAATGAAGATGACGCACTGTTTGGATCAGAATATCTACATAAAAGAAAATATAATACTATATTAGAATACTCAACCATGCCAAGATACCTTTATCCCAAGCAATCCATGATCCAAATCAGGCCCATATCCAAATTCTGAAAACAATATTCCAACATTCAAACAACTACGAGCACAAAATAAATCATCAAAGTTACACAAACTTCAGATACTTCCTTTTCACTAATTCTACAAGTTCTGAAGTTTGGTTTTGTTGATATTTGATAATATTAATGTAGTTAACATACACAGAAAATTGAAAATATATTACTATAAATTAGGATGAGAATAATTTCTAGCATTTTTATTTCATGCAAATGTGTTCTTCTTCCCATACATGCACATACTAAGACAACTGAATTCCATGTTATCCAAGACCCATAATACCTTGCAGCCAAACTTGATAGTAGAAGAGAGATTGTGTGTGGACCATAGTAAGAAAATAGCAGCAAGCATATTTACAAAATAAATAATCAAGTAAAACCTTCAATTATCAAACCCCAGTACTATAATATTCAGTGTTTTTAACTGATGAAAACAGCACATAAGATTGACAATCAATTAGAAACCTAATAGTAGAACATCCATCAGTCATCAGTCTGTCTTGTGTACAAAAAATAGTGGCATTCTCCACAACTCACAACTGAATGAAAAACTATAATTTACTCTACTTCATCTCCTCATTTACATACAAAAAATCGCCCTAGCACAAGAAAAATGGAGAATTTAAAGCTAACTTTGTGTTAAACTAAGTAAACAAAACATGATGGCATTGGCAATCACACAACACAAATAAAGAACTTCACATGTCACTTCTTCATTAATGTACAGCATTAAGTTTTCATTGATAAAGCAAAATGAAAAATCAATAATTCACCTGCCCATAGAAAGAATTCCTCTTACATGCTTAACATTACTAAATTCACCAATTACAGTCTTTCCAGCTTCTTTTCTTTGCTCTTCATTCATCGGAGCTGATCTTCCTCCTACTACATCTGCCACTTGTGCTACAAATCCTTTATCCACCTTTTAAAAAAAAAAAAAAACACAGTGCATCCATAACCACCGCTGAACACAGCATTGTTAAAGTTAATTACTTAATTAATTGTTAATTATCAATTAATTACCCGAAAGAAATGATTTGTATTGTAGCATCCAAGTCGAACCAGCTTGTATATGTGCTCTACAGTTCGTGGCGCCACATTAGGGTAAAATCCGAACTCTATATCTCCATAATTAGTCTACAATTTCAAAAAAAAAAAAAAAAAATCGTCAAAATTAGAGATATAATTATCTGCGTATTAGCGTAAAATTAATCAACGTAACAGCACCTGGAAAACGACACGAGCAGAGCCAAGCTCGGGATCCTCCGACGAGGCGGGGGCAATAAAGACGGCGAGTGCTAAGCAGAGCCAGCCGGCGATCAACATTTGTTTCTTTTCCTAATTTTGGTGCGAGATCTGTGGCGCTGGTAGAGAGTTTCAGTGTCAACGATCATTATTAAAAAAATCTGAAAGTGAATTTTGATATTTATGTAGGCCAGGCTTGAAACTTTATGGACCTAGACCCGAAATTGAAGGGAATTTTCTGTGTAGATGAAGGCCCCACTGTGGCCCAGTAAAAGCTCTTGGGCCGAACTTTTAAACCTTCTGTTTATCATTTTTTACAATATAATGTCAATTGTAAGAAAAATAATATTGGACCGTTAAGTTTTGGAAAATTGGAATTAATATTTATTCATATCTATAATAGGATATGATAATGTTAATGATGCTGTAATATAATGTTTTAACCATTTTATATTACAACCTAAATATGTTTTAAGACTGTTTTTCTAAGTTTTAAAAAAAATAGTTATTTTTTATTGAATTCTTATGAAAATAAATAAATACAAACACAATTAGGGAGTGACCAATATGGAATTGGGGGAGAAAATTGAGCAATTTTTAAGTTTGATTCTTCTCCTTCACTATTGATGAAATTTTATTTCTATTATAATAAAAAGTTATTAAAAAAATGAGTTTTTAGTGTACAAAATTCAAAAATCCATTCAATTTGCAATAAATCTAAAAAACAAATACAAAATCATTATATTTATTCCTATTATACAAACAATATAACTAATAAAATTCATGTGTTATCTCATTTGAAAAGATCTGTCATTTCCCTTATAACTTGAAATATTAATTATATATCAATGCTTCAAAAAAAATAAAGAGGTCTCAAGTTGAAATTCTTAAGATGTAATACTAGTCTAATTGCAATAAATAATTTTTTTTTTGAACATGCAATAAATAAATAATTAGTTATCTAATCATTTTTTTTTTTGGGTTGACATGTAAATTGAATACAATTGACATAGAATTTCAGATTTAAAAATACCCTTGCACCCAATATTTTTTTTTTAAAAAAAAGGTGTTTTTAGCTTCTTATTCAATAAATCATAACTTTATAAGGTCAATCCAATGCTAAATTTTAAGCCAACAAAGGGAGCTCAGGGGGGGAAAAAAAGGTGCAAAATACTGTTGGTGAATGAAGCAATTGAAGGAACTGATTGGCAGAAAAGAAAAAGATAGTAAATTTTTTCATAATGAAATGATCATTGAACAAAAGCTGTATGGGGGAGAGGGTTTGTTAGTCCCATCCAAGCAAGCACCTGAATCATTAGCAACCCATCCAAGAAAAGACCAGGTACAATTAGCTAGCCATGTATGTAATGTATTATGTATGTATGTAGGTGACCACATTCAAATTGCAGTCTTTATTTATTCCATTCCATCCAAGTGGACTCACAAACAGTGATCACCATTATTAGTTTTTCTTTTTTCTTTTTTTAAATTATTCTCTTTTTTTGAGTTTCAAAAGAACCTAATAGTAATAGGTACAGGCATAACATAAAAATGTCCAATTTCATTGAAGTTCTAAAAATTCCTTGTTCAATGTACATTTCAATGGTACCTTTTTTTTTTTTTTTTTTTGTGGGTTGATGGGTTTTTAGATTCTAATTCTTTTGCATAATTGTTGCCAAAAAGAAAAGGGTACTTATTTACTAACCAATTTATGAGTACATATTGCTTCTCAAGCAAGGTAGGGAACCAATTATCAGTGCATAGAAAGCAAGATTTGTGATCAAGCTTTGGCCAGCAATGATGGGTAGTATTTATTCTTTCAATCCATTACAAATTTTGGGTATTAATTGCACTCTTTATTATTATTTTCAAATAAATAAATAAATCAAATTTTCTTTTTAATTAATTAATTATTCTACCTTATTACAAGAACCTGATTCTTGGAGCTGCACATATTTTATTTTAAGTCCTATCCATTGTCACGGGTCTAATCATACCAGAAATTCTTGAACTAGGTTCTTGCTAAAACAATTTCCTTTTCTTATCAACTTAGAACTAATCCAAAAATTGGACTTGAATATGTGTAACAGTGTTAATTCCTCTAATTTGTGGCTTAGGTTGATCTTCCTGCATAACGTATTGAAGTTGTTGGCCAATCAACATCTAAAGTCAATAAATATGATCTTCCATTAAAGAAAAGGCAAATAATAGCATCTCAATATATATTCATGTATCACGTTCTAGATGGTTTAAATTAAGTTAGAAGTCGAATTTAAATTTTAGTGTATGTAATTAAGTTAAATTATCACTATTATAATTGTGTTAAATTAATAAATTATAAACATAAGTAATTTAAACTAAAAAAAGTTAACGCATGCGAGAATTCAAAATTAAATCATGATACTGTTTTACTGTTAGAAACAACAGCAAAGATAACCCTAGTACCAGCAGCACAGCAACCTAGCTTAGCTATCATGTTCTTGGAATAGAGGAAAACATGGAAAAATATGGTCACATGGAGATGGAGAAGAAAAGGGTTAAAAGCAAGTTTTTGCAAAATTTTTCAACTATCCACAGGAAGAAGCACACGGATTCAATAAAGTTTAATTTGAACATTTCTTTAGCTCAAAAACAGCCTAACTCTGTCGAATCAACCGACTAAGAAAAGCTTAAACATCCACACTAATTAGCTTTTCTTTGTTCAGGGCCCGGGCCCCCCACTTCTCCTCCCTTCTCTTTTTCTCCTCTGTTTTAACAGGTCTTGTCAATTTGTGTTTATGTTGATTGATGCAAATAGTGTGTGAATTAACCATTTGATTTGATAGGCATTAATAAATTTTACGGCGCCCAAGTATCATTATAATTATTCGATTATTCAACGCATGCGTGAGTCAGATTTTTCTCTATAACTTCTTCATAATAAATGAATTTTTATTTTTATATTCTAACATTTTTGAGGTTTATTTTCATGCATATATATATTATTTTTTACAATTGCGTTGCCCAGAAAATACTCTCAATGAACACAGAATATCATCATACGTATCAACACTAACCATGCACATGAATGCAAGAATTATACTCAAACCCTTTTAGGGTTTTTAGAAGTGAAGTCTTCACCACTAATCTTGACACCAAATAATACACTTTTTATTTGTTTGTATTGGCAACACATTAATTAGCTAAGTTCTGCTTTTGCTTATCAAACCACTTGATTAGGTTCTCCTTTTACTTAACACATGTAACTGTGATGTTTACGTTTTCTAAAAAGTTGTCTTTAGTATATATATTTTCAAACGAGACCCGAAAATACCTAAAAAAACTGTATGTATGATGAGGAGAAAATCGTTGCTGGTGAAGAAGGGTGTTGATGCTCTAGTGGCAATATTGCCGCCCATGAAGTTGATGTTTTAGAATTATTGCTATGAGACTTATTATTTATAAAACAAACAAACAAATCACTAACAAAAATAGCAATCACTCAATTATTGGTAACATTTTGAATATTTTTGCAGGCAATCTTTTATTATTTCTGCACTAAAAAGATTGATTATAGGAAGCAATTACATTTTATGGTAAAAAATTAATATTCAAAAAAAATGTTTGGGAATCTAATAGTGTTCAAAGGTCAAATTAAGTTCTGGAATTTAGAGCCTACGGTTAACGTAATTTTTTTTTTTTTTAACAATAACAAGATTTCATTCAACATAATGTAGATTTTCTTTGATATTGTTGATTAAGAAAAGGGTCTAAATCATTATGGCCCCTTATCAATATGATTAAGACCGAGCTCACATGGATAGCCTCAATGCCAGGCAAATGGATCGTCAATAGAAGGAATAATGATTAACTAATAAATGAAAATAAAACTGGAAAAAAAAAATCATTTTATTATAAATAAAATTTTAGTTAGAACTCTAGCTACTAACATCATAGATTTTAAAATATTACTAAATCAAAATTCAATGGATTATAAAATTTATCTAGTGGAAAATAACCAAATTATTATAATTATGTGGATTATAGTTTTTTTTTAATTATTTACAATTTTAAGAAGAGGGTAAGAGATCAATTTTAAATGAGATAGTAGCATTTGCAATTGTAAGGTATTAATCAACAGGTCAAATTATGCGGGTAATTTGCAATTAATTATTATTATTATTGATAATTGTTATAACTATAGTTGTTAATGCTCTTTTTTTTTTTGAAAATGGTTCTTAGTACTCATGTTCTGTTGTCTGATTTATTAAATTTTAAAACAAATAAAAAGAAGGGAAAATAATCAAATCTATTTTAAATAATAGGCCAATTATCAATTTTATCCTAATTTTAAAGTTATATTAATTTGCTCTTCCAACTTTCCAAATTATTTCAAATCTATCCAAACGATATTAAATTTGTGCCAAAACTGACGTGGCAAGTTGACGTGGTATAAGAGTGGTTGATATCGCAAAAAAAATTAAAAACTTAATCAATTCTATCATCAACTATAAATCAATTATCAAGCTCATGCTAATTTGACCAAAAATTTTCATATTTTAAAATAACTTTTAAGAATAAAATATTTTTTAAAATAAATTTGACCAATAAATTTCGTACTTTAAAATCACTTTTAAGAGAAAAAATATTTTTTTTCTAAATGATTTCAAAATAATGGAATGATTTTTTTTACTCTGCAAAATTTTTAAAAATTAAACAAACATATTGGATTTCAAAAATATTTAAGTTCTAATAATACAAAAATAAAAGATTAGAAGTTTAATTGTATCAAACTAAACTTTAAGGAGATAATTAAATATTGAAAATAATGTAAGAATTTTTTATACCTTTTACCGCACCACAAATCAAGTTTTAAATGTTTTTAAATCAGATGTTTGATTAGGGATTCATTTGAGCTATTTTTTAAAAAAAAATTGCATTGTAGACATCCAATTTGAAGGTGAGGGTGATATTTGTTCTTCTGAAAACATTTTAAGATTTTTTTAATATTTTCCTTTTTTTGCAATATTATTTTTTCTTTTATTTTAATTTGCAAATAAGAATTGATTTTTTTTTTTATATTTTTCAACTATATTTTGAGTCTGTTTGGTTAAACTGTTGCTGATAGCTATTAATTAGTAGCTGATAATTATTGTTAGTAGCTGATAGCTGATTAATGTTATGGGTTTGGTAAATTTATTTATAGTTGTTAATGTTTATATGTTTAATTATTATTATATA
>CATIWM010717485.1:0-15375 GCA_949671775.1 Mallotus repandus
CAGGAAAAAAACAACGGAAAAATATTAGAGAGAAACAAAGAAGAAAGACAATCACATAAAAATGAAAAAAAAAAAAGCATAAAACACCGTAATTTTAAAAAAACAATTTTGTTAATACCATATTTTTGAGAAACTTTAGGTTGACCTTAGTGATTTCTATAATTTTCCTTTTTTTTAATAATGAGACTATATTACTTAAATATTGTTAGATTGCACAATTTAGGTAGTTCTCCTTTTTTAAATTTATGATGGCAGAATTTGAATCATATACTTAATTTTGATGCTCTAAGAGAGAAGTTACCACTTAACTACTTGTTTATTGACCTTTTAAAATATTAATAGACTGCACGATAGGAATAGTCATATTCTTTTAAATTAATGATGATATAATTCAAAATTTATACTTTATTATGCATTTAGAAAGAAATTATCACTTGATCCCTTATTGGCCTTTAAAATAGCCTCAGGTTGCTTCTTCCTCTTTTACTTGCTATCAATCTACCTCTTCGTTTCAAGAAGCGCATAATTATCCAAGAAATGCTCACGACTATCAGGATCAGCTTAAGGGTGCTTTTTCCCTAAATGAAAGTTATACTTTTTTTTAACCTTTTACAATACATAATCATTAATTAACTATCTTTTATTTATTAATTATTTTTTTCAAAAATAAAATGCTACTATAATTAAATAAATTTAAAAATAATTTAATGTTAGCACACTATAAATTTTAATAAATTTTTTTTGGAATTTAAAACATAGATAAAAATTGAAAGTTAAAAAATAAAATTATCTTGCCAATAATTTAAATATCCCAACCTCAGCAGAATATTAAATGGACATATGGACAGAGAAAGGGCCCTTTATTAATTTTTTGTAAGGCAAGTCAATGCATTTTAATTTACCTATGGTGCATGATTAATTTTTTAAAATAATATATTGTTTTACATTCTTTTTTTTTTTACTATCGCTGCTATTGTAGATAATAATTTGTGTGGATATTAGTGAATGGGACTCATATATTTACATATATCAGTGAATTGGAATCAGAAGTAGTTGTCTGCATCACGTAAAGTAATTATTCAAGTTGAATTGATTTAATTCTGATAAATTAATGCATATGTAAAATAGTAATTTTCAAAGGGAACAAGTTAACGACGTTTAAGGACTAGTAACAATACTAATTAAGTCCCACATATCTCTCTATACACACATATATATAGCCTCATGGAATGCATTACCTTATTCATGGTTGCTAGTGCTTTTTTTTTTTTATTCCAATACTGAGGTTATATGATATAAATATTGATAAATTGCACAAATTATATCATGAACTCTTATCTATATTGCAATATGGACTAAGGGTCCATTCCCACGTTTAAAAACACACCTTTTGATCTATTTTTAACGCGTCATTTCTCTTCTTTCTTTTTTGTTCTTTGTTGCGAAAAACCAAAACACATAGTTCCCAGTCTTTCCACGGTTTCCTCAATACAGGAGGAAACAATTCCTCGAGTCTCCGTACCTTTCAATAAAACATGCTGCTAACGGTTTTAAAAATCCACAGAGATGAGAAAAAAGATTATGATAATGCTCAAAGATTAATCAACACTTGACATAATTCAAGCATTGAACAAAAAATAACAAAAAAAAAAAATTTCATGGGCGACTAGGATGATGAGTTTTATAATTAATTACTAAGGGTGTGCAGTGCAGTGGAGTTATGTGCTTACTTCTAGCTTCCATTCCTGATTTGAGTGAGCTCAATTTAATCAGGATTCATATATGACAACATCTCTCTCCTTCTCCTCCCAAGCCAAGATCAGAAAGTATGTTGATTATATGTTGATTACACACAATATCCACGCTACTCTTCAATGATGAGGCCGCAAGACACCAGATTAGGCAAAGAAACAAAGATATGTACAGAGGTAGAGCAGGAGGCGACTAAATAATGAATATGTTTTATACAAGCATACATGAACATACATAAATTAACCAATGAATATATGGTATTTAACTAATGAATCTATATAGTATAATGAAATTGAGAAAATGATGAAACTACAATATTTAACTAATGATCATACATGAATTAACCAATGAATCTATTGTATTTGATTAATGAAGTTGTAGGCAAATACTAATGAATTTGTAGGCAATTACTAATGAATGTGGGCTAAGTTCATGCAAGTAAATTCATTGATTAAACTAATTAATGTGTTTGGTCAAAACAAAAAAACTAATTAATGTGTAGATAAATACTAATGAATTTGTAGGCAAATACTAATGAATCTGCAGGCAACGTGGGCTAAGTTTATAAGATAAAACAGGTAAATACATTGATTTTCGCTTGCAAATTCATTCACTTTCACCTGCAAATTTATTATTTTTTTTTATATTCTAATTGCTATTTCTTCATTGTGGTAAAAAACTAATGAATTTGTATGCAGTTACTAATGAATTTGCAATTACTAATGACTTTGTAGGCAATTTCTAATGAATTTGTAGGCAACTATTAATGAATTTGTAGGCAATTACTAATGATTGTGGGCCAAGTTCATATAAGTAAATTCATTGATTAAACTAATTAGTGTGTAGACAAATACTAATGAATTTGTAGGTAATTACTAACGAATTTGTAGGCAAATATTAATGAATCTATAGGCAACATGGACTAAGTTCATAAGATAAAACAAGTAAATTCATTGATTTTCACTTGCAAATTCATTCATTTTTCACCTGCAAATTCATTAGTTTTTTTTTAATATTCTAATTGCTATTTCTTCATTGTCGTCAAATACTAATGAATTTATAGGCAATTACTAATGAATGTGGGCTAAGTTCATAACATAAAACAAGTAAATTGATTAAACTAATTAATGTGTAGACAACTACTAATGAATTTGTAGGCAATTACTAAGGAATTTGTAGGTAAATACTAATGAATTTGTAGGCAAATACTAATGAATCTGTAGGTAAATACTAATGAACGTGGGCCAAGTTCATAAGATAAAACAAGTAAATTCCTTGATTTTCACTTGCAAATTCATTCATTTTCACCTGCAAATTCATTGGTTTTTTGAACTGAGCTCTTTGGTTCTCTCTATTATTGATTTTTTTCTCACACATTCAAAATATTTTGTAACTTCTCACTAGGAAGGAAGGAGATAAAGGAACTTCTCCCAATTTTGGAACCTCAAATCTAAGAAATGGAGCTAGAAGAACATGCAAAAAATGCACATAACCTCAAATCTTGGTATTGAATTTAAGAAACAAGCCCAAAAAAAAAACAATAGGGAGATAGCTAAACAATCTTCTTCTTCTTCTTATTCGAACAAATTGAATTTAAACTTACCTAAAATTTAGAAAAGAAATGTGAGGATAAGACTAGACTTTTAAGCCCTAAAAACACTGAAATATGCAAAACAAAAGAAGGTTGTTGCTAGTTTTGGAAAATCATAATACAGAGATAGGCTTTTTTAGAGTCATCAGGTACCAAAAAGCTTCAAATACTTGCTTTCTGTTTTTTATTTCTATTAATAAATATTACAAAAGTTTCTCTCTAAATATCAACAAAAAAACTATGATTTTGATCTTGAAACTAAGAATAGAAAAAAAAAAAAAAAAAAGCTATCTAGAATCTGATCCTGCATCTCCATTATCATGTCATTTCTTCTCTTCAATTGTTGCCTCAGCTTCAATATCACTTTTCGCTGGATGAATATGTCAAAGCCATATTCTGAGACATATGGTGACTGAGGAAACACAAAGGAGGGAAGATGATCTAGAATTGAGAAGGAGAAGGATGCTGCAGAGGAAGAATGTGTAAAAAAAATTGCGTTAAAAAAAGTGGGAAGCGTTAAATAAAAAAAAGATGCGTTTTCACACTTGTGATGGATCTTGGTCCTTGTTGCACTATGGACAAGGGTCCATGATATAACAACTAGATAAATTGTATAATAGATGTAATCTTTCTATTTTAAATTGATAATAGCAAAATTCAAATCTTATATTTCTGGATGCCATTAAAAAAGTGCAATTATATTATGAACCCCTGTGCATCTTGCAAGATGGACCAGGGGTCCTCACACACGTGCCATTGTCTTTTTTTCTTAGCATCTTTTTTTTACTGTGTATTGTTTCTTTTTTTTTTTTCTTTTTTGGCCTTTAATTTTTCAAATTCTTTCTAGAAATCAAATTTGATTTTTTTTTTTTCAAAATTGAATTTTTATTAATAAGAGTTACCCATTTCCTTTAAATTTATTTATTTATAACTGAAACTTAATCAACTATAAATTTATCAAATAAATAAAATATTATAATGTAACGTTTCAAATTAAATATTAAAATAAATGATTTTTATTTATAGATAATTATACTAATATTTTACAAAAAAAAATTAAAATAATTTCTAAAATAAATAATAATAATTATGAGTTATGTATATCAAGAAAAAAAAGTGTTGAATCTACAATGGATAACTAATGGACCTCCATGATTTAAGTAATGAAACTGTAGTATTTGACTAAAAAATCTACAGATGATGATCAAAGAACCTGTAGGTGAAGATAAAAAAACTTGTAGGTGAAGATTAAAGAACTTGCAGGTGAAGATTAATGAACATGTAGGTGAAGGTTAATGAGTTTGCATTATTTAAGTAATGAAGCTACATATTTTATCTTATAAATCTGTATTATTTAAGTAATTTACCTACATTATTTAACTAAAATAAAAAAAATAAAAATTTATTTATTATAATTAAAAATAAAAAATTAAATAATTTTTTAATGAATAAAAATGTTGCAATTCAGTTTTCTTTTTTGTAAGTGAAACAATTCAACTAGGTTATATTTTGCAACATAGTACTGGCAAACTACTTTCCACTTAAAAGATCCTTTAGCCGACATTTTTAAACTGGTACAAGAAAGTCATGTCCTTGCCCTTGTGTAAAATCTGTGTATGTACTATTGAGTTCTTTTAAGGAAATTCTTACCTATTCATTGTGCTGTTGTTCATGTGTGCATCAGTGCTATACAAAAATCCCAAACAAAGCAAATTGGTAAGCCCAGGAAATGCATATATGAAGGAGTAAAGAAGGGACTTAGATGGGGATGTGGAGATGGAATGGAGGTTAGAAGCGTAGCATTCGTGGTGGGTAGCAAAAGATTCAGTTTTGGGATGGTGTTTCATGTAACTTCAAGTTAATTAGTCTGTACATATAGGTTTATTAGTTATAATGTAAAGATTCATTTGTTATTGATTAGTGGCTCTGATGCACGGAAACGTCACTCAATGAGCGTTTCAGTGTTTTCAAAACGTTTTGGACATGAAATGTCAAACAAACATCCCAGAACGTTAAAGGGTCGTTTCTGTAAAAACCAAAAATTGGAAACGCGTTTCCAACAAAAAAAAAAATCTATTCCATCCTAATTAACTCCAAACAGAACACAATTCTAAGATGAAAGAAAAATTAAATTTAATTCCAAATCCAAAACAAAATTGGAATGACAAATTAGAAACAAAATTGGAATAATCCACTATTGAAATTAAACTTCAAATTTGAAAAACCCATTGCAGAAATCTAGATAAACATAAAAAATAAGCAGGAGAAGAGATCGTCTTATTGTAATTGTAACAGGAACATCTTTATCTCCACTAACAAGAAGAGCAACCTCATCTTCAACATCATACAAATACAGAGGAACAACCAATCAATAGCACCTTTTACCTCCACCAACGAGAAGAGAAAAAAAAACATCCCACCTCTGTCCTAAGTCCTCTCCTCTGTTACTTATCGTTATCTTCACCGGTGTTTTTTTTTTCTTTTTGAGAAAGTTATCTTTTGATTTTTTGATGCGTTTTGTGAAGTTTAGTTTATTTATTTGTTTATACTTGGGTTTGGGCTTTACTTTGGCTTTTTGTTTTTCACAAATACCTTGATTAACCGTTAATGTTTATTTATTAATTTATTTAGATATGTTATTCTTCAATGAATTATTAATTTACTTGTTATTATTAATAATTATTTCTTTGTTGAACTTGTAGTCAATTTTTATTTTAATAAATTTTAATTATTATTTTTAGATTAATTGTTATTATATTTAATAATATTGAATATTAAACCTAACTTAAATAATAATTTTTATTTTTATTTTTATTTTTATTTTTTGTATATTTATATATATACCCCTATATTTTTAATATTTATGCATTTCCTCCACGTTTCTATTTCCTATATTTTTATGAAATGTCATTTCCACGTATCCGTTTCCATGCATCATAGATTGGTGGTTCTTCATAATTTTAATATATTGTTTGTCAACTTCATTTGTTTAGTTTTTTAATCTAATAAACATACACGTTTTATCTTATGAACCTAAATTATTTAAGTAATGAACTTACATTATTACACTAAAATAAAAATACAAGTAAAAGTTTTTTATTATAATTAAAAAAATTATAAATTAAATATTTTTTAATAAATAAAAATTTTATTTTGACTAAAATCATGAATAAAAAAATTAAATCCATCTATTGCAATTAATAAAAGGAAAAGAAAATTGATTTTTGATAAATAAAAATACTTTTTTATTTCTATTAATTTTTTAAAAATAATTAGAATAAAAAAATAAAGTTTAATATAAAAGAATGATAAATAAAAGAAAAAAATAAGATTTTGAAAAAAGAAATTAAATTCAAGATAATTTTTAGTAGTAGCTATAAAATGAAATTAAAATAAAAAATGAGATTAAAAAAAATATTAATAAACCTGTAAGTGAAAGTTAATGAATATATACGTGAAGATCAATAAACCTACAAATTCAAAAGGTCAATGAACTTGCAGATGAAAATCAATAAATCTATAGGTAAATCTCAATGAACATACATTATTTAAGTAATGAACCAACATTATTTAACTAAAATAAAAATATAAGTAAAACTCTATTTATTATAATTAAGAAAATTAAAAATGAAATAATTTTCATTTCATCAACTATATATATATATATATATATAATATTAAAATATTAAATTAAACATATTAATATTTTAACTAATAATTAATATGAATATTAACAATGTCAATGCATAAGAGTATTTTTGTCTTTAGATTTGCTTCAAAGCCAAGTGATATATATATATATATATACACACACACATATATATGGGTTTCAAAAATCCAACACTTTCTATACGCCAGGTGCTTTGGGTTAGGGGAGAGGCCACTAAATTTGCAATTTGGTTCAATCCAAAAGGCATAAAAAGTGCATGCATAAGAATTAAGAAAGGTTTGAAAATCACTTTTTTTTTAATAGATCAAGTGGTTAATTTTCAACACCACAAGCAGATGAGATAGAGGGGTGGGAGGTTCGATCGCTAGTCTCCTCAACTGAAAGTCCACACCTTTTACCACTTGAACTACTCGTGGGGGTTTAAAAATCATTTACTACTCGTGTATTGTTGTGTGGTGATTTTATAAAATTAATGTTTTTTTCACACCTGCCATGGATCCTAGTCCATATTGTAGTATGGATAGGGTTCTATGACATAACAATAGAATCTTTATATAAATGTGCCAAAAATCAAAACTTTCAAAAAAGTCATTGACCACAAAAACTTTTAAAAATATTTTTACAAAATTAATTCTTTCAAATATAGCTCATTCCTCTTACCACCTTTATTTTTAGAATTCTTTTTTTTTTCCAACATTTTTTCCTTTTTACTGATTTTTTAAACTTTTTTTTTACTTTATACATTTTTTTCAATATGTAAACACCCGAATTATTTTTTTTTAAATTATAAAATAAATTTTTGGGATTTGTAGTGTTAATAAATATTTTATTAATATTGAGATTATTATTTAATGAAATTAAATCTAAAATTTTGGTGTTGAATATTATTTTAATTATTATTTAATATATGTATGTATATTTGAGTGTTTGCGCGTTATTGGTGGGACATATTTTTATTTTTATAATATAGAAGTTGTACCATGTACTTTTATTTTAAAAAAAAACGTGGCCTATTTTTTTTCTTCTCTTCTTTCTTATTATTTTTCTTCTTCTTTTTGCTTAGTTCTTCCTTCTTCTTCTCGAAAATTAGACCACCCCACTCCTGCCAAACCACCCACGCCGCCAACCGCCTACTCACCTTGCCGTCCACCTCCAGCCACCATCACCGATCATTCTCACTCTCTCTCTCTCGGTTCTTTTTTAGCCATAATAGGAGGAGGAGTCACTAGAGCCGATTCTGGCAACACCAGACCTCGCCGAGGAGTGCAAATCGTTCCTCTCCCTCTAGGTAATCATTCCCCATAAACAATTTTGGATTCTAACTCCGGTAAGCCCCTCAATTTTGTGTAATTCTATTCTAGGTTTTTAGGTTAATTTGTTAGATTAAGCTTATTTATGATTTTATTAGGTATAGGTGCTTTAGAATTATTTGATGTTAAGGTTGTGAGCTATCCATTGATAATTTTATTTATTTTTCTGAATTTATTTTCAAAAATCCACTATTCCCAAGCCTTGGTTATTGTTCATGGCACTGTTCCGGGTTCGGGAAAATTTTATATTTTTAATAAATTCTACTGATTATTTTGAGAAAATTTAGTGAAGAAAGTTTATTAAAATTATGTGTAGAATTTTTATTATAAATTTTTGAATGTTATGTGAAAAATGAATTTTTGGAAAAATTAGTATAAATTAGTAATTTTTATATTTTAGTTGAATTATTGTTAATTATTATGTTTTAGATCGTATTTGAGTAATCGATAGTATTAAAATAATTTTTATAATAATTATTATGTTTTAGATCGTATTTGAGTAATCGATAGTATTAAAATAATTTTTATAAATTATTTCCTATTTTTAGGTAATTATTAGTAATTTTCAGAAAAATATATAAATAATAGGTTTATTTATTATTTTTAAGCTTAAATGAGTTATTTGCTAACTTTATAATGTATTTAAGTAATTTAAATGATTATTTGAAATTAATGTTAATTTAATTGTAAGATTTGAATTATGTATGTTTATTGACGAAAATTTAAGTATAAGCTAGAATTTTACTATTTATTTGAAAATAAATATATTTTATGTTTCATTGTAGAAATAAATTAAATTGTGGTATCTAAACGGGATTTTATGATTTTTGGTAGATTTTCTCGTAAAACGTGACATCAACTTGTGTCGAAATTCTAGTTTTAGATGAGTTGTGTCTTTGGTCAAGTCAGTTTCGTCAATCCTTTAGTTTTCATAATTCCAAGAATTTTCATGAATTTATTTATTTTATGAGCATATTTTAAATAAATATTATTTATTTTAGAGAACTCCGGGACACGAGCTGTAGCACCAGGGCAATAAAGAACGCGTCTCCTAGCACGCTCAACCTGTGAGTTAATTTTATGAAATATGTGTTGTGTGTTTTCAGTATATTTTCTAGCAATTAAAAATAATAAAGAAATGACTATATGATTGATTTATGAATAATAATTGAAAGCATGTTTAAAGAAAAATTATTTTGTTATGTTTATTTATTTATTTAATAATTATTTAATGATTTATTTATTTTATTTTATTATTTATAATTCAAATTGTTTTGGAGATAATCGTAGAATGTGCTATCTAGTGGGTGTCACTAGGACCACGTGCGCATGGGTAAGATCTCGGTATGTGATTAATATGTGAATGGTTAGAGCTCGGTGGAGCTAGTGCTCTGGGGCCGGTAAAAAGGGATGTAACTCAGTTGAGCTTGCTCTCGGGACATCAATATGGAATAAGTGAAATGACTGTGCCAGTAACTTGGTTGAGCTTGCTCTTGGGACGACAGTCACTTGGATTAAAGAGAGCTGAAAGGCTAGTAGAATAATGGTTTAGGTGTTCTACCAGTTTTTCCACCAAAATAATTATTTTAAATATTTTTGTACGAGGATTTCACATTAAATTGATTTAAGAAGTTTTAAAGAGACTTTATATAAATATTATTGAGCAAAGTAAATTATTTTATTCTATATTGGTATAAAAAGGGCTTTAACAAATGGTTTTATAACCAACAAGCATTTTATAAAATTGATTCACTCAATGAGGTTTGATTCCCCTCAACTTATTTTTTTCAGAACCTCACATTCTGTCTGCTAGTATCCCCCGTTTACACTGACTACATTATGTATGTTAATTTGATTTGTACTGTGTAACTGAATTCTAGACATCACAGTAGTTGATTTAAAATATGTATTATCAGTACTCTGATTTTTACCTGACTTGAAATGTTGTATTTGAAGAATATTGTTTTATGCTTTTAGTATTGTGCATTTATTATGATTTTATTATTAAGTGTATTATTTTTATTTCGCGAAAAATTTCTAAGGCTTCCTACAGGTTTTGGTTACTTTATGTATTCCCATTCCCTAGTGTCAGTCACGTACCTTGGGTTCGAGTCGTGACAAAGTTAGTATCAGAGCCCATGTTTTATTTTCGGCTCTACTGATCTTCGAGTTATGTTTTTCTTGAACTACTATGGTAATTACATTGATAAATGACTATTGTTGTCTTCGTTGTTTCTTGGCTTCCGTGTTATGTCTGTTCCTTGTTGTGTTTTGTATTTTGTTTGGTTTTATCTTTTCAAAATGAGAAGGAGAGTACAAAATGCTTCTGCTACCGAGGCAGCGTATGATGATGATTAGCAATCCGTACAAGATGAAGTTCCTCCCCCTGCTCCTCGACGTAGAGGAAGGGGTAGGGGTAGGGGTAGGGGTAGGGGTAGACATAGAGTAGAAACAGCTCAGATGTAAGAAAGAGCAGCATGTAGGACAAGGAGTTCCTGAGGTTGATCCTGTAGTTTTTGCAGCTAGAATGGCAGGCATCAACCAAGGCTTGGCAGCTCTGAATCAAGCCATGCCTTTAGTTCAGTGGATTCTTTAACGGAGGAATCAGGGGATGTCCGATGCAGATGCAACATTACTGTATTCTTGAGTGGGAAGAGTTTCTTTTGATGGCATGGGAGATGCATTGGATTTCCTTAACACTATTGAGGCCAGAACTCGGACAGGCTATATAGATTATCAGCAGATTATAGTTATGGAGTTATTTGTTCAGGCTGCAGCTCAGGATAACACTATTGAGGCCAGAACTCGGACAGGCTACACAGATTATCAGCAGATTATGGTTGTGGAGTTATCTGTTCAGGCCGCAGCTCAGGATTGGTTCATGCAGTCCATTCAGCCCTACATGATTATGATGACTTGGTTGGACTTTAAGGAGCAGTTTTTGAGGTACTTTTATCCAATATCAATGAGGGATAACTACAGATGGCAGCTACTGCACATAAGTAAGGCTGATCGGTCAGTTACCGAGTACACCCATGAGTTCCTAAGATTGTGTCATCATGCTCTAGATGTGACGCAGGATGATAGGAGAGTAGTAGAGTTATTTGTGACAGGTTTAGGTGCAGCCTTTATTAGTATCTAGACTAGAGATCGGATGTTGGATAGTGTTATTGAGGAGGCTCGATAGCTAGAGAGACACTATATTATGCATGGCACCATTCCTGACCCTTATGTGAGTAGTAGTAGTGGAGTAGTGATGACACAAGGGATTCAGCAGCCTATGTTTCAGATGGGCAGTGTTGGTATTCAGACTGCGGGCACTTCACAGCAGGGTTATCGAAATAACTGGGCACATAAGGGTGGCAGACACAGCAAATGAAGTAGTAGACCTCTTAGATTCAGACTTGGAGCCAGTAGTGGTAGTAGCAGTCAGAGCTCTGGGTATGGTAGTTCAGGCTTGGGGCCTAGTGCATGCCTTACTTATGGCCAGTACATCAGGCACCATGCCGTTTGCTGATTGGAGCCTACTTCAACTGTGGGAAAATTGGACATCTTGCCAGAGCTTATCCTAACATTGGATATCAGTCTTCTTATGCCTAAGGATCTTCATCTTCAGTTGCTCGGCCATTTCAGCAAGTGCATTAGCCCTACCAAGTACCTATGTACCCTCAGTAGAGGCCAACTTAGTATGTGGGCCAACAGGGCTGAGGTTCAGGAGGCAGTTATAGGGGTACACCGAGTGGTAGAGGATTCACTTAACCTTCCAGTTCTCAGTAGGCTAGCCGTGGATAGGCTAGGGTGTTCACTCTGACTCCTTAAGATGCTCAGGCATCTAATGCGGTGGTAGCAGGTACTCTCTCAATGTGTTCTTTTGAGGCTAGAGTTTTATTTTATCCTGGTGCATCACACTCTTTTGTTTCGCATGTAATTGCTTCGAGGATGGAGTGGCAACCATCCAAATTGTTATTTCCCTTATCTGTAGCGACTCCACTTAGTGACGAGTTGGAGACAAACATATTCTTTCCATCTTGTCCCGTGTTGGTAGAAGGTAAAGAGTTGCTGGTAGACTTAGTATTGTTGGATGTGATTGATTTCTATATGATCTTGGGGATGGATTGGATAGCTCAACATTATGCCACGTTGGATTGTCAAGAGAAGGTAGTGATTTTCAAAATCCCTAATGATGAAGAGTTTTGATTCAGAGGCAATAAGAGTTTAATGCCTCAAAATCTTATTTCTGCTATCACAGCTAGAAAGATGCTTAATAGAGGATGTAAAGGCTATTTAGCCATGGTCAGAGATACAAAGGTGGATATGGGAGTAGTTGAGAAGGTGCCCTTGGTGTGCGAGTTTCTTGATATTTTTCCTAAAGAATTTCCAAGATTGCCACCTGATAGAGAGATAGAATTTTGTATTGATGTTGCACCTGGTACGAATCCTATCTCTATGCCACCTTACAGAATGGCGCCTATAGAGTTGAAAGAGCTTTATGAGTAGTTGCAAGAGTTACTTAATAAGGGTTTTATTAGACCTAGCACATCTCGTTGGGGTGCACTGGTGTAATTTGTGAAGAAGAAAGATGGTAATCTTCGACTTTGTATTGACTATAGACAGTTGAACCAGGTCACCATCAAGAACAAATATCCTCTCCCAAGGATTGATGACTTATTTGATCAGCTTTAAGGAGCTCACTGTTTTTCTAAGATTGACTTGAGGTCAGGGTATCATCAGTTAAGAATCAGAAGTGGAGATGTTCCTGAGACTACATTTCGGACGAGATATGACCATTATGAATTTTTGGTGATGTCCTTTGGGCTGACTAATGCTCTAGCAGCCTTTATAGACTTGATGAATTGAATGTTTAGGCCATTCTTGGACCAATTTGTGATTGTCTTTATTGATGATATCTTGGTATATTCAAGAAGTGAGGAGGAGCATACAAGGCATTTAAGGTTTGTGCTTCAAACCTTGAGGGAACATCAATTGTATGCCAAATTCTCAAAATGCGAGTTTTGGTTGGGTCAAATGGCATTCTTAGGCCACGTGGTATCCAAAGATAGCATTCAAGTGGATCCCAAGAAGATTAAAGTAGTTGCAGAATGGCCGAGACCTACAACAGTCACCGAAGTGAGAAGTTTTTTTTGGTTTAGTAGGCTATTACAGGAGATTTGTGAAGAATTTCTCCAAGATTGCAGTGCCCTTAACAAGGCTAACTCAAAAGAATGTCAAGTTTGTTTGGACTGAAAGATGTGAAGAGCACTTCCAGTTGATTAAGGACTTGTTGACTTCAGCTTCAGTATTGACTTTACCTTCAGGGAATGAAGGGTATACGGTGTACTGTGATTCTTCTTGAGTAGGATTAGGCTATGTATTGATGCAGAATGGGAGGGTGGTTGCTTATGCTTCACGTCAGTTAAAGAAGCACGAGCAGAACTACCCCACCCATGATTTGTAAATGGCAGCTATTGTGTTTGCTTTGAAGATATGGAGGCAGTATTTATATGGTGTAACTTGAATTTGAGACAAATGAGATGGATGAAACTTCTAGAAGATTACGATGGCTCTATTCTTTACCATCCTAGTAAAGTGAAAGTGAACGTGGTAGCTGATGCACTGAGTAGAAAGTCAGCAGGTAGTCTTGCACACATCAGCACAGAAAAAAGGCTAATCATTAAGGAGTTGCATGAACTAATTGATCAGGGATTGCAGTGGAAGATAACCAAGAAATGTCTTTTAGCTCAATTTAGAGTACGATCAGTGTACTTGGATAGAGTTAAAGCATCTTAGAGAAGAGATCCACAGTTTCAGAAGATTATGTTTAAAGTGCAACAAGGTCAATCCAGAGACTTTGTAATTGACAGTGAGGGCACGTTGCGTTTGGGCACAAGGCTATATGTACTAGATGTGGATGAATTAATAAAGGAGATTATGGAGAAAGCCCATTTTTCTGCTTATAGTATTCATCCAGGTTCTACCAAGATGTATCATGATTTGAAAGATACATATTGGTGGAATGGGATGAAAAGAGACATTGTAGAATTTGTGTCCAAGTGTCTTACTTGTCAGCAGGTGAAGTTGGAACATTAGAGGCCTTCAAGACTATTACAACAGTTGACCATCCCAGAGTGGGAGTGGGATATGATTGCTATGGATTTTCTAGATGGTTTACCTTGTACATCAGATGGCTATAATGCTATCTGGGTGATAGTTGACAGATTGACAAAGTCAACTCACTTTCTACCAATTAAGAAGACGTACTCTACTGACAGGTTAGCAAGATTGTATGTTAACCGAATTGTTTGTCTTCATGGAGTACTAGTGAGTATAGTGTCTGACAGAGGAGCCACATTTACTTCAGTATTTTGGCAAGAATTATATAAGACTTTGGGTACAAGGTTGGACATCAACACATCATTTCATCCTCAAACTAATGGTCAGTCTTAAAGGACCATTTAGACTTTGGAGGATATGCTTCGGATGTGTGTGATGGATTTTGGTGGTCAATGGGACGTACGCTTGCCATTGATTGAATTTGCATATAACAACAGTTATCATGCAAGCATTGAAATAACTCCGTATGAAGCACTGTATGGAAGAAAGTGCAGATCGCCTTTGTATAAATGATTTTAATAATTAGAATTATTTTATTCTCTATTGTTTTAAAAAGGGCTTTAACAAATGGTTTTAAAACTAGCATGCATTTTATAAAATTGATTCACTTAGTGAGGTCTGATTCCCCTCAATTTATTTTTTTAGGACCTCACTGTCTGTCTGTTAGTATCCCCCATTTGTGCCGAGTTCGTTCTTCATCGGCTGCATTATGTATGTTAATTCGATTGGTACTGTGTAATTGAGCCGCAGTAGTTGATTTAAAATATGTATTATCAGTACTCTGATTTTTACGTAACTTGAAATGTTGTATTTGAAGAATATTGTTTTATGCTTTTAGTATGATGCATTTATTATGATTTTATTGTTAAGTGTATTGCTTTTATTTCGCAAAAAATTTCTAAGGCTTGCTACGGGTTTCGGTTACTTTATGTATTCCCATT
>CATIWM010717495.1:0-12996 GCA_949671775.1 Mallotus repandus
AAAATTAAATAATAAAAAAAAACCTACAAGAGAACAAAACAATATGGCAAGAAAATAAATTAAATGAATCTTAAACATGAAAAAAAGTAAATAAACATAAATAGAAAACAAACTAAAAAATAGCAAAATAATGACTATTTAAAATATAAAATAAATACAAGAATAAATATGAAAAGAATTAAAAATAAAATACTGTTATTTCGAAGATAAGGCGTCGTCTTATTGTAATGTGGTGATAGGCCTTCCCCGGGCGTTGAACAGTCGACTCAGAACTGGTACGGATAAAGGGAATCCGATTGTTTAATTAAAACAAAGCATTGCGATGGTCCCTGCGGATGCTCACGCAATGTGATTTCTGCCCAGTACCTTATTGAATAGGCGCTGCCCCATTACATTGACAGGCTAAACTCAACCGAGAACCTGTTTTCTAAATTCAGAACTTAGAACATTATTTGGGACAACAATTATGAAATCACAAAATCACAAAAGATGGGAATAGAAACAACCTAACCAACTCAGAACACAAACAAAACAATTCAAATCAAAATTGGAATTAAAATAAAATTAAGAGTGGAATGAATGGAGTTTACTGATTTTGACACAAATTTGGCTTCTTATCTTGGCCCTCAGAAGTATTTCAGAATGGTTGCAGCAATATTAAGTCTCAGGTAACGCAAAGATCAACTTTTTTCCCCTGAAAATGGACCTCTAGGACCCCTTTTCTCCTCTTATTGTTCTTCTTAATTCCTAGAACCTTTTATTTTCTCAACTCGCCCTCTCTTCCCCTTTTTCTTTTGATTCCCCAGGAGCCTCCCCTTTCTTCTCTGATTCTTTTTCTCTTTTATCTCTGATTCATTCCCCACCTCTAATTCTCATTCATTCTCCCTTTAATTCTCATTCATTCCCTCTTTAACTCTCTTAATTTTTCAATTTAGAAAGTCTCTCTCTCTTCCCCCACGTTCTCCATCATGTTAGTAACGTCATCCCCTGCTAACAGACGGAGAAAATCTTGTTAACACGCGATTTTTTCTGTTATCTTAAAAACAGCTCAGCATCACTAAGACATCGCCTCAGCGCACTAAGGCATCTTCTCATCACCGAGCCGTCATCTTAGTGCTATCGCCTCAGTGTGACCCATTAATCTACGGGCCCAATTGGAGAGAAAATGACTAGATTTTACATTATAAAACTCATTTTGCTTATTTTTTTATTATTGAGACTTGGTTCTTGAGTTGGCCAAACTATGTATCCACAGTGTATATATAACATAAAATGAGAAATATGTTGGTCAAAGACAGGACAAAGTTAAGTCCTATTTAAAAAAAAAAAAAGTCTTCAATTTTCCTCCTCAAAACATCAACTTCCTGAAACAGATGTTTTTTTTTTTAGGACAAGACTAGTATTTATGGAAAATTTTTATTTATTCAAAGTGACATTGACCTAACTTTATACTACGGACTAGCCTGCTATTCAAAATGGTGCTCCAATTGTATTTCATCACGTCTTCTTTAGACTAATTCCATAAAGAAGTTTAAATCATGAATTCGACTCATCCATAAAATTTAGAAAAATGTTAGCACTAAATCTAGCAAGCGAAGCAACAAAATATCTTTCTTCCTGACCAAGAAGACTGACATATCTCCCTTTAGCTTTTGTCTCGACCTACATTTTCAATCAGAGAAGAAAATGAATAAGAATTGACCAAAAAAAAAAAAAAAAGCGAACTTAATACTAATTTTATTATGTTCAATCACATGAAGCCAACACTGGCATATATAATTACCGAAAAGATATAACCTTTAAGAGGGTCACCACTCACTCATACTAATTAATTTAATAAATATTTTTAATATTCTATATTTAGTTATAAATAAATAATATAATTATATAAATCTTTATTTGTCATTTTTAATCTAATTAATATATAAATGTGTAACACGCCACTCTAAAATTTTCCCCTATTTGATTATATTTTGTATTTAACCAAGAAGATGCTCTAAATATAAGAACTCAGGAATTGTAATTTCCACATATTAGATTCAGTTCTCATTATTACAGTAGAAGTGATGATTTTTGGGAAATTAAAACTTATTCAGTGTAATGTAGTTTTGAAATCTAAATTTTTCCATAAAAGGGTCTAAAGATTGTTAAATTTTGATTCCATTCATACAGATTATCTAAAACTAGATGAAAGCAAAATTAACTTAGGGCATTTTGTGTTTTATAAACAATGCTAAGTGCCTTCGCACTCTATGTACTTTTATATGCATTAGCTTTTTTTTAAAAAAATTTTTGCAAAATCATAATTTAAAGCATATTTTATATTGAATGGCATATTTATAATTAACTTAAAATTTTATAGCTACTTTTTTTTTATTGAAAATTCAATTATTAATGCTTAAAACTTAAAAATTTAAAAGTAAAATATAAATTTAATTTTTATATTATTTTATAAATTTAATATGGCTCCCAAAAAATAAGTGGCTTTGCACTCTATGTACTTTTATATGCATTAGCTTTTTTTTTTTTGAAAAATCATAATCTAAACCATATTTTATATTGAATGGTATATTTATAATTAACTTAAAATTTTATAGCTATTTTTTATTGAAAATTTAATTATTAATGCTTAAAATTTTAAAAATTTAAAAGTAAAATATAAATTCAATTTTTATATTATTTTATAAATTTAATATGGCTCCCTAAAAATTATATAAGTCCGCAACCGGCCATATATTATGTTAATTAATACAAATAATAGCAGTTTAATTTATAAAGTAATAACTAAATGTATAAATTGAAAATACCTAATTAATAGTTATAATTTTAATGTGTTTGCTCAAATATTCAACAATAGTTGGGTGCAAGAAAAAGAACAAAAGCAGTTAAAATTCCTAAAACAGAAGCAGAGTAACAAATTCTGGTCTAAGTAAACCTTCCACAGTGAAATCTAATTTTCAGGTCAGCTAGTCTAGTCTCACCATTATTCTCACTCCTCCAAGTTTTCTTAATAAATTATTTTATTTCTCATTCAATTTTATTATAATTTCCACGCTTTTTATAATATTTCACTTATTTTTAATAAGGTTCAAGCTTGTGATAATTTTTACAGAGTATATATATAAAAGATATCACTTTTATCAATTTCTATAATTCTGTTTTCCTTTTTAAAATTTGACAAAAAAATATCTTAATTTAGTCAATTATTTAATATCTAATAATTTTTTTAAGAAAATTGCCAAGTAAACATCATCTTTATTGATTTTGATAAAAATACGAATTTTGTTGAAATTGCAAATAAATTGTCTTATTAAAATATTTTTACTCAAAATTTTAAAAATTGAAATAAAATTTATAAAAAGTTACAAACTTAGATTCCAAATTTTCTGTATTATTTAGAATTTCAATTTATAATTATTTGATCTTAATACGCCATAACATATGCATGAAATATATTAATAAAGTTAATTAGGTGTTACCTAATTGATTTTTTTTTTGTGCCAATCATTGGTATTTAAAATTCATTGTACTCTAACTAATTCGATTCGATTCGAATAGAATTACAAAACGATTAAAGTTTCTTAACAACTAATTCAATACGGTTACATATATTAAAATTTAAATTCAAAACTTCACTTAAACAGAACAATTCATGCCAATTGATCAACCCATTGGTTGATATTTTTATTTATGATACCAATATAATGTTAAGTTTTTTCCTCGAAATAAATGATTCCAACTTTCCAAGTGCTCCACAAAACTCTTTCTGATGTAAATGAATTTCCTTCTTGTTTCCATAACGTAGAATTCGCAATTACTATACTATGCATGTTTTGGACCTAATTGACAACTTAATTTTTCCAACATTTGATGAAATTAGGTCACCATTTCTTTCACTATAAATACGATTGCAAACAAACATCTATATATCCACATCCACATCAATTCTCTTAATTCATCAACTAATTCATAATTTATAGCCCTTCAAAACCTGCACCACCCACCACCACTACTACTAGTAGCTATGCAACTCAAGCCATGCCATTACCTTCTCTCACTCATTTTCTTGATCCTGGTTATGGTGTTCTTTACCGTGGAAGCACACAGGCCATTAGCCCCAAATCATCTTCACCATGTCACATTGATGAAGTCTAGTCCTCCCAGTGAAGGAGAAATGGGGACTCGGCTTGCTGAAGCAATTCTTGAAAATTTAGACGTTTTGGGGATCAAGACTGAAGGTCCAAGCCATCGTGGAGCAGGGAATTGAGAACTCTTTTGTTAGTTATAATGGTCCATATCTATATGTGATGCTATGTGTCAATCTTTGCTTTTTGAAATAATGCATGCATTGGTTAGGCTGAGTTGAATGTGCGAGTGTTAGAAAATAATATATAATTGCTGGTTATTCTGTTATTTATTTTATTTTGTAATACAAAAGATTACTAGTGGATATGATTTGTAATATCTTTTTATTATCGCAAAGGAATAAAATAAATGAGAAAACAATTTGATGGAAAATTCAAATTTAAAAATTTTAATTTTACTGTGTTGTGCTTTGATTATCAAAAGTATTCAAATCAAAGATAAAATGCTAAAAATATAGAATAGATCCAATCAAAAGCACGTATATTAAAATATAAAGTGTTAAATCAACTTCTCATTTTATATTTAAAAAATATTTTACTCTTATTTTTATGAATTAATCATTTGTACTAAATAATTTAAAACTTATAAAGAATTTTTTAAAAATATTTCCATGTGGAGATGTAAAAAATTTGATTGTAAATTTGAATTAAATTTTTTATTTGATAATTATGTAAGTTTGTAATAATGAGAATTTGAGATAGAATTATAATAAATTTTAAAATTTATTTATTAAAATTAAAAATTAAACATTTATAATCCTAACATAAGGTTAATTAGCCTTATTTTTACTATAATTTTATTTTTAATAGTTGGTTTGTTTAATGACTTTTGAATTTTATGGGATATGTACTACAAAGAAAGTATAGATATGGAAAAAAATTAAAACTGAGTCGCTAGAAGGAGGGCTTGAACCTCCGACCTTGTGGTTAACAGCCACACGCTCTAACCAACTGAGCTATTCCAGCAATGCTCAGATAATAGCTATATTAATTTAACAAATGACGTCCTGACCTCCGTACCCTTACTTGACGTTGCTACTGAATATTTGCATTACCTTTCTAGGTATAGTTACAGAATGTGTCACTCACCCGTCGCCACCACTAAAACAAGAGTCCCATATAATCCAGAGGCATTCCAACAAAATTTGCTCTCTGATATTAACAGATCAAATACATACATTATAATTTTATAGATAAGCTCACCACATTTCTGCCATAATTTTGGCAGCTTTTTCATAATCCGCAGAGTGAGAGTTGGCATCTGGATTTTGTTTCAAGCTGCAACTGCAAATGGTACACATGCCATAACTTTACATATTATTCTAGGCCTTGCCACCCGGCCTGGTCAAAATCGAGACCGAAACATATTAAATTTAGAATCAGACTAAACTGGTTCGTAACTTTAAGATGAAATCATGAATCAATGGTTCTGATTCTGAACCGTCACTTTCAAAAAGAAATTTATATATAATATATTCAAATCCTTTAATTTTTTTCTTTTAATCCAACACTTAAATATTAAATATTTAAACTAATTTTTTTAATAAATTGGAGCAACCCTCCTCTTTTAAATATTTAAACTAATTTAAGATATTTCTTTTAATTTTATTTTTATTTCAAAACCTTTTAATTTTTCATTTCAAGTGAAGTAGTCAACCACAATTTTAAAATTTAAATCTTTTAGAAATTTTTGAAGTACTTAAATAACTTTAAAATTAACCATTTAAAAGTAATTTAATTTATTTTTTGAATATTGTTATTTTTCTAATTTACAAGTAATTTATTTTAATTAATTTTTTTTTTGAAAAAATGGAACTCGCAAAATCGGATCCGTGAATTAGAACCAGTCGGTTTGAAATCGGCTCGAAACAGAAATTTAACCGATTCTAGTTCATTTCCATCAACAGTTCCGAACTGAAACTGGCCGTTTTGAACCGTGGCCAGCGTTGAAAACTTCAAAATTATTTACTATTTCCTGCAGACATAACTCACTGCACTCCATCAACATCCTTAACTAGCCAAGAACTTCAAAATTACAAGCTTTTCCTTTATCCGAATCATTGTTTCGGTTCAAGAACACAGCATTTTTAGAAGCCATATAATATCACATATCAGCAACCATTTGATTGGCTTGATATGGTATAAAACGTTAAGACTTTTTTTTTTTACTAAGATCAAACTTTTCAGTACTAACATTTCTACTATGCATGGGTACAAAGACATGAAAAATAAAGAAAAAAATTAAATAAACAAATGAAATATAGAGAAACATTAGATGGTCTCTTCCTGGATCCACTTTCCACACTCATATTACATGTAAAGCTCAAGATATCTTTCTGTCTCCCCAGACCAGCACTGTAAATTAGAAGACTAGTACCCATGAGAGTAACCAACGTAGTTGAATCGAGGTCGAACGTTATGGTGATTATACCTAGGATCTGCATAGTCGACAGCCTTTATTACTACAGCCTCGCGTCGACCATCCTGTTCTTGAACTGCCCCAAACACAATCTCATTTGTCTCACAGCTCTTTTCGTAGTATGTTTTTGGATTGGATGTATAATGCCTATGATGATGCTGCTGTTGTTTTTGGTGCTGCTGCATCTGCAACATTTGCATTTGCATCTGCTGCTGTTGCTGTTGGTGATAATCACCATTCCAACCATTATAGTAACCATTGCTCTGCTTGAACTGGGGGTGCTTGTCTATGTCCTTGGTCATAGATGGGTGGGTTTTCTTTGATGTAGGAGTTCTGGTTTCCAGTGGTGGTGGCTCATCTTCATCTGGAATCACAAAACTTTCTTGCGTTGGCCATGGATTTGAATGTTGGAGTTGATGATGGTACTGCTGTTGGAACTGGTAGTTGAGAGGCTTCCTTCTAAACCCTGAAAATAATCCCCCCAAAACTTCACCTACAGTTGAACCAGTGTTGAGGACAAGCTTCCCAAGCGAACCAAAAAAGCCCTCATCTGGTTTTTCAGGTTCATCATCATCATTTGGAATCAAGGGGGGCCTGACTGATTTAGGAGGCCTCTGGTATGGTGCCATTGGTGGCCCTTTCTTCGAATAATTAGTTCTTGGATCCTATAAAATAAAAGCAAGTGCTTGAAATTCTCTTGATCACAGTGAAAAAAATCAGTGGAAGAGAATGTAAAAAGGATAGTTAACACTATAATTTAAAATTTGATTCCTTATTGCTGCACAGAATATTTTATTTATAAAAGCACATAATCACCTAGACAATACTATCATGTACATTTTTTCAGAGAAATAGGTAATGAGCATGCTCCCATTCAATCACCACATACATCATACATGGGGAAAAATCCAAAAAAAAAATGCAGAAGCTTATTAACATTGTTTTGTGCTGAATAATATCAGTATTTTAAAGCAACCTGATCTGCATACATGCTTGAGCAAATGAGAGCTCTGCCTTCAAAAGAAAAGCAATGAGTTGAAACTAGCTTTAAAGTCCATTAACTTGGGACACAATGATACCTGTTGAGGTATCACTTTAATGGGTACTTATAAAAATGCAAGAAGAAAGATATCTAGGCTGGAGTTACTTACATCACGAGGAGAAAACAATGCTTGAATTCGTCGCTGTAGCAGTGCTAACATGTACCCAAAAAACGCAGCAGCAGCAAGTACTGCTATCCCTTTAATGACAAAGCACATTACATTAATGTCAACGGTCATGGGAGATAACACAAATTAGAAGTTGCGCAGCTCTCAGGCATACCTAAATGGAAACTGCCATCATATTGATAGTTACAATCATCGTCATGGAGTTGAATCTCTCGAATTGCCTGATTCCCTCTATCTATAACCAAAAGAGAGCAGCTACTTCCAACATAAGTTATATCAAAATCATTGGAAAACTTTGCATCTTCACTTGGACCATCAACATGGCCAGCTCCACGTGCCCACTTTCCTCCTGCAATAGTTGTAATACCTGTATAACAATGGAAGACATTGTTAGGATAGCTGATGAAATTTTCAAAACCAAAGTCATCAAAGTGGTACTTCCATTAGTACAAAGGATGAATAAGAGGTAGATATTTTTTCATTTCATCACTCAACTCCGTGGACTTACCTCCATCGCTGATCTTTCTAATAGCCATATTCATTGTGTCTGCAATGTATATATTTCCTCTGTCATCCACAGTAAGCCCTTTCGGGTGGTTCATTCTTGCTTCTCTTAGCTTCCCATCTACATGTCCAGAGTACCCTTCAGGTGATCCAGCAATTAGCTTGGGTCTGCTATCTGCATTTCCTCAATCCGTAATCAGTGAATAAAAGACTGATATGTTGTACTTCTACAACTTAATGTGATTGAGCTTCTCCAAGATATATCATTATTAACCCAAAATAATAACAAAGAAGAAGAAATAGAGACATTGAAAAGCTATAGTTGCAGAAGACTTTGAAAAGTACATGCAGAATCGTCTTGCTTACATATCAAAGTAAGAACACAACAAAGAGGGATTCTGATTGCTTTTGTAAGATGACAAAAGAATGTGTAATCTTGAAAATCAAAAAGTGCAAATGGGTTGTTATTATTAAAGTTAATTAAAGCATTAATCTTCATGAAGAAACATTGCATTACTAAACTTGAGGTACACAAAAGCAAAAAAAATAAAGGATTCTGAATACAAAAGGAATTAAACAAGAAATTATCAAAGACTGCTCGCTCAAGAGTGAATGTTGCTTTGAAAATTAAAAAATAAAAAAGTTGGAAGAGTGCAAATCTCCAAAAAGAGGGAATTGTTTAGGCACAAGCAGGACTAAAAGGTCTTCTGTACTTAAAAAGCGGATTCTTGTAATTAACAAAAGTATATACAAACTCATATCTAATTTTGCTTTACTTTCTCCTTTAGATCATAAACATGGAATCTACCATCTGATTAAAAAAGAAAAGAAATAAATGAAAGATGACCTGAACATGAAGCTAAGCACCTTGAGGTCTAACTCCAGACACTGTTAGTAAAGAACAGTAAAAAAAAAAAAAAAGTTCCAAGACAAGAATAGAGAGATCAAAATTAACTTACATCTAGACAATGGTGTTGAGATCTTGTAAATGTTACTATTTTCTGAATCCAAAACCAGAAGCTCTCCACTTGGAGATACATCAACAGAGTGCGGTTCAATCCCAAGCTTACCTCCATCAAACACTGTCTCAACTGAATACCCACCTTCAAATTTCATCATTGAACGGCTAGAGACAGCTGAAATATCAATACCCATCAACTCTAATTGCAATATATATACAATGGACTAAGAGCATGACAAAATGTGGGTTTAAAAGAATGATCTTTACCAGTTCTAGTGTTGGATTTAAGTGACCAGAGCCACTTCACTAGTGCAGAAACAACATTGGAAACAACTCCACTAACAATTTCTGCATTTTAATGAAAATGAAAAGCATAATTGAATCAAGAAATGGGCATAAAAACAAACAGAAAAATAAAAAAAGTGATCAAGAAAATATTTTAAATGAGTAAAGAGAGATTAAACTTACTAACAGGAGGTGTAGCTGATGCTGAAGAGAACCCACTAAGCAGAACTAAAAAAATGAAAGCAAAAACAACCCAATTCTTGCACATTGTTGCTCTTTTTTTCCCCTGTTAAGTTACAGGTTGAAAGAAGAACAAGAACAAAAAATGCTCAAATGTAAGGATTTAAGCTTTGCACTATTATATATTTATATATATATACCAACTTGAGGGCGAGACCCCACAAATGATATAGTTTTGAAACCTTTTTCCCTGCTTTCTTTTACATGATAATTAGTGAAAAAACTTTTACAATAATGCAAGGAGGTGATGGATGGTGAATTGGTAAATTATGGAAGGGGGATGTATGGTTTAACAGATGAGCTGTTGAAGAAAAGAAAGTAACAGGGAAAAGGGAGACAAGCAATAGAAAAAAGTCATTATATTCTCTAATCTTTGTCATAAGATCTGTCTCTTAAATTAAACTTGTCATTTTGTTAATTTGTTAGTCTCATACATTGCATAATTAAGCTGAAATAATAAAAAAAAAAAAATCCCACTTCTAAAAAAATAAAAAAGAAAATCTAAAAAGAAAGGCAAATCAATAAATTACTAAACTTTTTTTTCTTTTTAAGTATATTTGGACAGCCTAAGTAACACATAAAATTTAAAAATAAATGTGGGAAGAGATACGGTAAAATAATTTTTATATAAAAAATAAAAACATGAAAAATCATATAAATATTAAAGATGCAGGAATGTATAAATAAATATTTAAAAAATGAAAATATATACAAATGTTCTATAAATATACATTTAGGTTTTAGATATAAATTAAATAATATTAATTACTATAAAATAATTTTATTTAGTTAATAAAATATAATTTTAAAATTTATTTTTATTTAGCAATAAAATTTTAAAATATATTGTTTTAATTTTTGAATTTATGAAAATAATCTCAAAATATTTCCAAAAATTTTCATTGAATATTTAGTAAAAAAACATTTTTGAAATATAAAAACAAGTACTAGTTGAAGTTTTTACACATTTTAGTTAACCACTCATCAAGCTTTTTTTCATTTAACAATTCAGTAACTTTGAAAACTAATTTTTTTTTAATGAAATGGAATCAACCAAGCTAAAATCTTTTGTTGTGTATTCTCAAAAAAAAAAATAAATAAATAAATAAAATCGTTTGTTGTGAATCAGCTCCATTGGCATAAGTTTAGCTGAATAACATACGGAAATCTTGAATTTCAGATTAATATTTTGTTCATGATTGTTTCTTATATTTGTTAGCATTTGTTCCAACATTTTTGTTTTACTATTTTTTAAGAAAAAATAATTATTTATTCCTTGAATATTAAAGATATATTTTAATTAAAAATAATTTAAATAAAAGTATAATTAAAATGTATTAAAATAAAATTTTATTATCATAAAATTTTTTATAGCTATTCTTAAAAAATTATATATATAAAAAAAAGAAGAAGAAGAGATGAGGCATGCATTGACGTTAAAGAAAGAGAGTTCAGTTTTTTTTTTTTTTTGGTTGTAGGTATAAGAAGTTTGGTTTATTTTTTTTAAAAAAATTCGTATGAAATTCTTATACACTTATTTGCTTAATTTTAGGATGAATTTATTTATTTAGGTGATTCGCCTTGATTTTTCCCCCACAATTGAACATGTTATTATGTTAATTTATTAGCCCCATACATTTCATAATTCAACTGAAATTAGAAAAAAATCCCTCAAAATTTTTTTTTTTAAAAAGAGAAAAACTAGAAAAATAGCAAATGAATAAATTACTAAACTCCTTTTATTTTTTATTTTTTTGAAGTATAATCTTAAAATTGGGGTTCGAGTTTAATAACTCATCAACCTTTTCTTATTCAATAATTCGATGAATTTTGTAAGCTAATTTTTTTTTTTCCATTTATTCATAGTATAGTAATCACCAATTTAGATATGCCTAACTTTTGCTAGTTTTTTTTTCAATAAATTTTGCTAGTTTAACAATGTAACATAATTTTGTGTGTTTTCAAGATTAGATTAATATCACGAACATATGTCTTTTATTGTTAACTTAGTCATAAATCGTTTAAAAAAAAGACAAGAAAATTAGATTTTTTTTTTGAAAAAAGGAAAATTAGATGGTTAGCACTTAATGTTTGAAAAAAAAAATCACTGCCAGATAATACTCTCAGTCCACTTACTGAATTAATAAACAAAATCAAGTTTCATAATAACATAAATAATTATTAGCGAGGAAATAGTTAAGTGTTATATCTCTTTAAGAACATTTTTAGATGTAAGATTCGAATTTCACTAACGTCGATTTACAGAATTTATTTCTATATAATTTAAAAAAAATTATCATTTATTATGCAGTCTATCAATATGTAGATCATATTACTTTTCCATTAATTTTTTTTTAAAAACAAGTAATGTACCATTAACAAAGTTATCCAAGCTAAGGTCCATTTTAGAAGGAATATATACCCAACTAATAGTTCTATATTTTATAAAAAAAATTATAATTTATTATATTAATAATTTAACAATTATTCGATTAATTTAGTGTGTGTATATATAAAAAAATATACATATATGACCATGTTCTATATTTTTTGAGGTAAAGTTTTGTGTGAAGCAAATAATAAATGGTCCATTTGGAGGTAAAAGTACAAATAAGAAGATTGATAACCCATTTGTTTACACATTTGAAGGGCATGAAGCAGCACCCTTTGTCTTTCTTTGATGACCCTTCAAACTTTATTTATTCCAACCTCAGTTTTTGGAGCAATTGTGCTTTGCTTTTATTTTGTGATTGCTATGAACTTTGCTGCTTCTACTTAATCATGTGCTCTTTGACTGTGTTTGTGTTACATATGCCATTTGGAATGGTTTTAGCCTTTTTTGGATTTTATGTTTCTTTTCTTTTCTTTTCTGGTTTATCCAACAAACGTTTTAGGTACGCTGCCCAAATGACAATCATGACTAATGACAAAATACAATTTGCCTCTTTTTATTTTTTAATCTTATTTCATCGGAGCTACTCTTTATCAAATTGGTTGTATTGCTAGAGAAGAATTGAACTTTTTTTTTTCTTTTTTTTTTGGAGCGTTTGATTTATACTCCGGAATCAGAATGAAAAAAATAAAAAAATGAATGAAATTTTGAAAAATGTGTTTGGTTCTCTAAGAAATGAAAATCAAATATCATTTAACAATTAAATTTTTTTTTATGAAAAAATATTTTATAATTATTTTTTATATATAAAAAATTAATATTATAATTATTTTTATATATTAAAAATTAATATTATAATTATGTGTTGTAAAATATTTTTA
>CATIWM010717683.1:0-12592 GCA_949671775.1 Mallotus repandus
GTGGTACTGGTGGTGGAGGTGGTGGTGTTAGAGATAGAGGTGGTGGTGGTGGTTGTGGTAATAATGGTGGTTGAGAATGTTGTAGTAAATTTTAAAATATTAATTGAAAATTGAGAGAATAACTTTTATTAGTTTTTAAAAGTTTTTTATAATTTAAAAAATTTAGAAAATAGTTTTCTAGTTTTTTAAAGTTAGAAAATATAATAACTAAATAATAACTTTTATTTTCTAATTTTTTTAGAATTTTTTTTTAAAAATATGTCTTATTTTCTAAAACTAAATAGATCAACTTCCTTATAAGTATTCAAAATTAATAAAATTATAAATGAGCAATGCCCAACGCTTTAAAATTTGTTTGTTTTTGTTTTTGTTTTTCTACTCTTTTATAATGTATTTTGTAGGAGAAAGATTTTTTTTTTAGAATTTATATTTGTTGAAAAATTTTGCTCCATTTCCTATATCTCGCCTTATTTAATGATAACTTTTTGTTGGCCCGAACAATTGTTTATTCTAAAACTATAAATCTATTTTAATTTTTACATATTAAAAACAATATATTTTTTTTAAAAATGATCTACGATTTACACACTTTTTCTCTCTTCTGGTCCTCCACCCTGTGTTCATCCTACTGAAGGCCAATTTTTGACTTTTTTAAGTCAAAAATTGGTCTTCCTTTTCCTTTTTAGTAGTTTTTTCATCAAATAAATAATAGCTTGTATAAATATAGGGTTAAATCTTCCCTTTGGTCATCCTTTGTGATGGTTTTAGTCTCTCCTAGTGAAAGTTTTGTTGGTATATAAGGAAGATTATACTTTATGGCAGCATCAATAAAAAAGAAAAAGATTTGAAAATTTTTATGGAAATTTTTAATTTGGTCTACCAAAATTCAAGATTTTCTGTTTATATTGTAAAATGGATTTGGCCACACTCATTACTTCGTTGATGATGTTGAAGTATTTTACCGAGTTACCAACCGGAAATCACACTTCTCCATTTCAAATTTTGACAGCCTCTTTTGCCAAATTATATATTACTATATGCGGCACCTATATACTAGTGTTACTATCATTATGTTTTATTTTAGTTTCAAAAGTATTTTTTTTTTTTTCGATGATATTTTTTTTCAAAAGAAAATTTCTTAATGTAGTTTATACTAGCATTTGAATGTATTACATAAATCTTACTGTCTTCTTTTTAGTACTCAATATTATGTAATAATATATAATTACTTATTGACAAAAAAAAATTTACGATTTGAATTGAAAATAAAAATAAAAAATCAGTTTAAGATAAAAAATCATTTAAAATTTTTGCTTTTCTAAAAAGTAAACATGCTTTTAAATCCAAAAATTCCGCTGCATATACAGAGAATCTAAATCCAATTTACTGGTGATAGTTGTCACTTAACTTTTTTTTTTTTTTGAAGTTTAAGACAAAATAATATAAATTAAGTACAGCTCCAAGTTCGAAGACATGTTTATAGAGTACGGACTTCATTGTCCAAAAAACGCGTCATTTTCTCTTTTTTTTTTTTCAAATCAATTTCTCTCAAGCCTCGTAACAATGGTGTTACCTTTCATCTTCTTCTTTTTCTTCTTCTTTCTAGTCGATCTCTGCTCCGCCGCTACCGCTGACACAACTACCGAGTATTTAAAGCTCCCATTACTCCACAAAACCCCATTTACATCTCCATCCGAACTTCTTTCTTTTGATATAAACCGCCGTATCTCTCTGCTCCATCACCACCACCACCACTACCGCCGCCGCAACAAACAGAACCCCGTCAAGTCCCCTGTAATTTCGGGGGCTTCGTCCGGTTCAGGACAGTACTTTGTCTCATTGCGCATTGGCTCTCCTCCCCAATCTCTGCTCCTAGTTGCTGACACCGGTAGTGATCTTTTATGGGTAAAATGTTCAGCTTGCACTGACTGTTCACACCGGTCTCCAGGCTCTGCATTTTTCGCTCGCCAATCCTCCACGTACTCACCGGTGCATTGCTTCAACTCCCAGTGTCAGCTCGTCCCTCATCCCCACCCTAACCCCTGCAACCACACGCGCTTGCACAGCCCTTGTCGATACGAGTATGCTTACGCTGATTCTTCTGTTACAAGTGGGTTCTTCTCTAAAGAAACTTTAACGTTGAATACCAGTACAGGAAAAGAAAAGAAGCTGAAAAGCTTGTCATTCGGATGCGGGTTTCAGATCTCAGGTCCGAGTTTAACTGGTGCAAGCTTCGACGGTGCTAATGGCGTAATGGGTTTGGGTAGATCACCCGTTTCGTTTTCTTCACAATTAGGCCATCATTTTGGCAACAAATTCTCTTATTGTCTTATGGACTACACTCTGTCTCCTGCTCCCACCAGTTATCTGACAATCGGCTCCGGCGGTGTCCACAACAACAACGTTTCAAAAAGTAGAATTATCAGCTTCACGCCGTTAATTGTCAACCCTTTATCGCCCACATTTTACTACATTAGCATCAAGAGTGTCTCTGTTAATGGAGTGAAGTTACCAGTTGATCCATCCGTTTGGTCAATTGACGATTTGGGCAACGGCGGGACGATCATTGACTCAGGAACGACGTTAACTTTTATAGCGGAGCCGGCTTATAGTGAGATTCTAAAAGCGTTTAAACGGCAGTTTAAGCTACCGGGTCCTGCTGAGTCAACGCCGGGTTTTGATCTCTGTATAAATGTATCGGGCTTGTCGAGACCCGTTTTACCGAGAATGAGCTTTGAGCTCGCTGGTGGATCGGTATTTTCGCCTCCTCCGAGGAATTATTTCATCGAAACGAGTGATCAAGTGAAGTGTTTAGCGGTTCAACCCGTTAACCCGAAAGGTGGGTTCTCGGTTCTAGGGAATCTGATGCAACAAGGATATTTGTTGGAGTTCGATAGGGACAAATCGCGGCTCGGATTTTCACGTCGCGGTTGCGCTTTACCGTGACAGTGAAACGATGCCTTTTGATTTTTTTTTATATTAATCGGATTTTTGATGATGAATTGTTGGAAAATATAAAGTTATTATTTTTGGATATTGTGAGAATTATTTAATTTTCTTTTTTATTTATGAAAATGGGTGATGGATAAAAAAATTGAAGAAACAATGCTATTTTATTTATATTTTAGAAATTCTATATTTAATCCGTTCTAAAATTATAAAATTATTTTTTTCTTAATTTATTATAAAATTTTTTAAACAATAAATATTTAAATATTTTTTATTTAATATATATTTTTATAAAAAATATTTAATTTTAATATAATAAAATAAATAATGTTTCTAGCTGCCAATTTGCTGATGACATTATATAGTGATTTCGACATTTGATGAGTTAGAAGTTAAAATCAATAAAAATTAAACATTTAATTAAAATGATAAAAACTAAATTTAATACTTTCTCTGTTTTTAAATAATTATCGTTTTAAAAGTCTAATTTTATTTTTAAATAATTGTTGTTTTAAGTTACCAATGTATATTAACTATTTTTTTTCCTATTTCACTCTTATTTAATATAAGAGAAATAATTGAATAGATATCTACTCATTTTGAAACTATATATAAAACTAATAATTATTATAAGGGCAGTATAATATTTTAAATATATATTAAATACATTCCTTAATCTATGTGAATAAATCTTAAATGATAATTATCTAAGAACAGAGAGAGTAGTCCATAAATAAATTTTAGATAACTTGATATTATTAGTTTGATTTTTCTAGTCATTAAAGCCTAGAGTCATTATAAAATTTCTTTAATTTTACTGGCTCTGAATAACTAGCCCAACAATAAGTTAAATTCTTCCAAAACATAATGGGATGGAGTTGTGCCCAAGCCGAGTGGCGTACGTGCACAATAGAGATAGAATACATATATGTTTTTTTTTTGGATATGGTAAATGGTGAAATTTTCATCTTAAAAAAAAAAAAATAGTGTTAGGAACCAATGAGTACATTAATGTTTGAGTTTGGAGAGAGACAAGCACATGTATTTAAATTGGACAATGACATGTTTGTTTTATTTTCAAATGTGCTAATAATAAAGACAAATAAAAAAAATGAAGAACTATAATCTGGCAAACCATTTGCATTTAGAGCACTCCAAAATCAATTATGAATCAATTGATAGTAATTCATCAATTTTGTGTTTTAATATTATACTTAGGTTTTCTTTAACCTCAAATTGTTGTATTAATACTACTTTTGTTGATTTTTTATTAGTAAATATTATAAAAAATTATATTGATTAAAAAATTTAATCTAATCCTAAATTTTATTACAATTTAATCTTAATATTGAACAAAAATCATAACTGTTTAACAATTTATTCTTTATTAATCATTAATCATTAATTTTAACACAACTTAATCCTTGTAATTAATTTAATTTCCCTAAAAAATTAAATAACCACTTAAAAATATTTAGGTCTCAATTAAATAAAAACAATATCTTAGAAAAATTCTTATACTGAGTAGAAATATTAATTTGAGAATTATAAAATAATAAATATAAAATGTGCAACACTTTTCTATAATATTACTTACTTTTTCTTTTAAGAAAAAAAAGCACACTAGCTGCCCACTCCTATATTAATGAGTATTTAATATCTGCATTGTCCCACCTATAAAATGTTAAAATGGGAATGATCCCTTCCAAACAAAATAAAACTACTCTTTAATGTTATTATCTACACAGGATACGATCAAATTTTCATTATTTAGTTCACATGTTTTACAGTGACCTGTAAATACATTGCAATTTCAACTCTAGTTTAGTTGCTACTGATGAGAAAGAGAAGACAATGAAAGGGGAAAAAAAAATCCGAAATTGATATGTTTTTTAACATTTATCATCTATTAAAAATATAAATTAAATTTCATCAGTCAATTAAAAGTCTATCTGTCACTTTCCTTTAAAGATATTATGAAGTGTAAGATTTAAATCCTATTATTTTTATTTATTAAATTAATTTTTATTTAATTTAAATAATTTATTTTTTTATTATGATATCCATCAATATATAAATTATATGTCCCCCTATTAATTAAATGAAATTTACAATGATAATGATTAATAGCAAAAGATAATTTAAAATCAAATAATTAATTAACTAATTAATGCTAGCAAACATCGACAACTATTTTCATATATATATATACTAGTAAACACACGTAAATAAAAAATTTATTAGGCTCGTGATTTATAATAAATAAATAATTAAATATATTATTATTATTATTATTATTATTATTATTATTGAATAAAATTTTAAAAATAATAACAATACTATTTATTTATATAGCAATTTAATATTAATTTACTATAATTATAATTCATCACAACTTTTATAAATTTTTTATTTAAATAATTATATGATATTCTTTCAATATTTTTCATAATTAGTTTTTCTCGACTCTAGAACCAATTTTATATAAAAAAAATATTATGATAATAATTAATCAAAAGATAATAAAAAATTATTAGATATTTTTTAATAAAAAAATAATAATAATAAAAACTATATTTTCTTTATATAACAATTTAAATATTACTACACATTAAACTTATAATTTATTACAATTTTAGTAAATTTTTATTTGAGATATGACATTTTTTTCTTCAATATTTTTAATATTAATACTTTTATTTACTCAAAAATTAATTTAATATAATTTTTTAAGTTCAACTAATAATTAAATGATAAATATTAATTAATTTAATTTTAACACTTTTTATTAAATTTTATAAAAATATCTAAAACGATAATTATACTACTTTTCTTATAGATGGTATACTTTCAAACAACTTGTATGCTCTATTTGTTATTCATTAATTTTTATTAATAAAAATATCTACTTTTAAAAAAATTATATACTTTTCCTATTTTCATGAAATTTATTAATTTTGATTTTAATTATTTACTTGTTAAATTTAATATAATAAGGCTTATAAAATTATTTTATTTAATTTAATTTATATTAAATAAAATATAAGTAGACCTAATTAAAATAGAAAAATATATATTTTAACAAAATTATCTCTAAAATTTTAATTAATTTAATTTTGTTAGAAATAAAATAGACATTAACATAATTAAAATTGGAAACATACTTTCAATTAAATTAGAATTATATGTTAATTAATTTCATTTTTATTAGAAATAAAATAAAAGTTAACCTAATTTGAATAGGATATATACTTTCAATTAAATTAAAATTACATTTTCATTAATTTAATTTAATTTATTTTTATTAGATATAAAATAGAATTTAAACTAATTAAAATAAGAAATAGAATTTCAATCAAATTAAAATTATATTTTAATTAATTTAATTTTACTTTTATTAGTGAATGACTAAATTATTCAATTTTTATATAATAATAAATGAATACTTTTTCATAATTTTACATGTCTCTCTTCATACATTTATATATATTATAGATATATACAAAATGAATAATAAAAAAATTACTTTTATTATAGAACTCACAGGTGAGTAAACAGATTTTAAATAAATAAATATGCCTTAATAATGATTAGGCACAATGGGCTCGTTTATTCTCTATTTCACCGCGAATTGAAAGCCCAAATGACAATAACAACCAAAAGTTCAAAAGTTAAATTCCCAATGCCAGCCCCAAATTAATCAGCATCACTTGTGTACCGCGTCAAGCCCCCAAAGATCCCAATCCGTGCCACCGATCCATGCATGCATAGGGAACCGTAACTTCCTTTTTTTCTTATATTTTTTTATCTAGAGTTATAAACGAGTTGAACTGTTCACGTTATAAAAATTTATTCAAACACATATATTAAAATTTATTTAATAAACTGAGCATAATTTAAATTATATAAAATTTAGTTCATAAAACTCAAAAATAAAATAAAATAAAAATTCGCAAGCTAGCTCGTGATGTTAATGTTTAATAATATAATTTTAGATATATAATATATAAATTTTTATTATAAAAATATTTAAAAAATATATTATTAAAATAAAATTATAATTTTTATTAAACACATTATATTTTAGTAAATAATTATTTTATTTTTTAATATATAATTTTAATTTATAGTTTTCATTTTTTTTTTTTAGAACTTGTTTAAACTCATAAATAACTCGTAAATACTAAGAGGCATAACGAGATCGATTCAATTATAAATAAATCAAATTCGAACTGGTTAAACTCGGCTCGTCTTTATTACACGCCTAAGCCAAGCAAAGAAGTAATGAGTTTATGAACCATGAATCAATGAACCATTTCTCCTTTGTTATGGATCGAGTACACACCACCTCTTGCTGTAAATGATGCAACTGAACTCTTATGCATGTTTTTTTTTTTTTGAACAACTGATCTTCATTAGAGAAAAGCTAACAAGCTTGTATACACAAACAAGAGAGCATTCAATAACTAAAGATAGTCACTAATTTTATTCTTACTAATATGATTCCTAGATGTAGAAGTAAACAAATTATGACTAATTTAACAAGTAAAAGAACAAGAAACTTTGCTTCTAAAATGTACTAGATGAGTAAATGGAATTGGAGATGGAAACTCAACTGTAGACGACAGGATTTAGTGCGCATCCAAGATTTTAGCAACCGCAACACTGTTTGAGCTCAGGGCTCCAGGGAACACACTAGTATATCACAAAAATATAGCGTGAAGAAGAGGAGTCGCCACCCAAGATAATAACTGAGACAAATGGTAACAACTCGATTCTCTAAATGAAAGTTAGCACCACAATCAGGAATTTTTGGAAACGGAATACTAACTTTTTTTAGTCTCATGTTCATTTATAATTAGTTTATGAATTACTATATTATTCTCTAATTACATGCAATTTCATTAAACCCTAATTAATCATCCATCTAACCCTAAGGCAACCAGTTCATGAAAAAACACATAAAAAATACATCCATAAGGCACAACATCTCTAAATTAGTCTAATCTATATTGATTTTAATTAAAGCTAGCGAAGTCTACATGTTTTATTTACAAATGAAATGAAAACTAAAGGTGGGCTTACATTTTAATTTATTGTTGAACTTGTATCTACAAATTTTAATTCTAAAGAAATGGGTCTAAGTCTATCAATTTTAAAAGAAAATGGAAATGAATTAATGGGTCTAATTCTAATTAATTTTAAATTAAAATGAAGTGATTTTAAATCAATTTATTTTAAAAGAAAATGCTTTAATTGGCTGACCTAAGTTTAAATTAAATTTTAATTAATTTAAGAAAATGGGCCTAAATCTAATTAACCTAAATGAGCCTAAATCTAATTAACTTAAAAGGGCCTAAATTGATTTTAAATTTAATTAAAACCTAAAATAAAAAACATAAAACAAGTCCAAACAAATAAAATAAAACAAATAACAAAATAAAATAAACATACTGTAATTTTTAATCCTAATTTAATTTACATGCAACCTAAATTAAATATGGCCACCATTGATTTTAATTAGGGTTATCAAATTGAGCCTAAAAAGCTAATGGACTTATTAATTAATTAAATGGACCTAAATCTAATTAATTGAACTAATTAACTTAAATTATCATGGTCCTTAAAAGTCTAATCCAATTAAACTACAAACAAAAGGTTCTAAAAATAATAAACAAACTAACAAAACAGATAAAAATAAATAAAATAAAAAATTAACATAAAATAAAATAAAATAAAACATGTTTTCCTAATTCTAATCAATTTCATTTGAAATCCTAATTAAAATCTAAAGCCACATTAATTTTAATTAAATTTACTGAATGAAATCCTAATTTACTAACCAATTAATTAAAATTAAAACATATGCCACACACATAAGATTTCACTATTCTCACTATTGTGACTATTATAATAATTTACGGAAAATAAAAATAAAAATTCATAACAACTCAAAAAGTCAAATAAATAAAAATATAAAATAAGACAACCAATAAAATAATAAAAATAAAATACGTAGAAACCCTGAAAACTACATTCAAATACAAAATTTAATCTATGACATTCTATAGATCTTCATGAGTCCTCCATGGTTTTTATTCTCCATAGTGAATTCATATCACCCAATCCATAATCATAAATAAAAATAAATAAAAATTAGTAATTAAACAAAATAAAAATAAAAATAAAAATAATCAAGCAAAATAAAAAGAGAAATGAGTAGAAGAAGAGATGATTTGATGGATGCAGTATTAATTATCTTCAGAATGTAATCACCATTGATGAAAGCTTATGACTTTTGTTGTGTTTGTAATGTGATTATGACTAGGAACTAAAGAAAAGTACGTAAAAAAAATTAAAGGAGGAAGGACTATATTTTAACTCACAGCTAAAAATCAGAAAATAGAGAAAAATAATAAACCTTTAAGAGCATTCTCTATTGTGAAAGAGACTTTAATATTTATAAGAACATATATCCTGTAACCCTAGATAAGATAAAAATAATAAAATAAATTTATTTTTAATTTTTATATGATAAAATATTTATCAAATAAAAATAAATAAACAGAATAAATAAACTAAATAAAAAAATAACAAATTCGCAAATTGGCCACTAGGGTCAAATTCGTTTGCTTGTGAGTTTAATTAACTATTTGGGCCAACGTTGGCCAAATTCGACCACTTCCACTGTTTGTTTAAAATTAGCTTTGTTTTGGCCTTTTTTTTTTTTAATTTCTTTTGGCCAATAAAAAAAAATAGATAACTTTGGTATGCAAAATTATTTGGCCGTTTGGGCCAACCTCAGCCCAAGTAAATTCTTTTTTTTTCTTTTTTTTGAATATTTTTTAAATTTATTTATAAAAAAATATTTAAAATAAATAAATAAAATTTAAAAATAATTTACAATTTAGTTCAAAACTAATAAATCAAATTCAAAAAATATAATTTCACAATCAATTTTCATCATCGGATTTTCTGCCGCATTCACATTCGACTATTTCGAAATTGAGTGCTTACAGTTGCCACCCTTTATCGCTGTTTGCTTAATAAATTGCGACAAAGTAAATAAACACACAATTTCAAAAGCAAAGAGTTAGGATAGTTACATGTGTATCTTGAAACTTATGTTTGTGATCGATACTCATGTTGATGTATAACATCATGCAGAATGCTAAAGCAAATTTCACAATAATCCCTATGAGATGTCTAGTGAAAAAGTGATTTAAAGATGCATTATAGTTCCTGTGGAACATCTAGTAGTGATGCTATAACTATCGTGTAGTGTCTAGCTAATTGCACTATATTCTCTGTGGGATGTCTAGTGAAAAAGTGATTTGAAGATGCGCTATAATTCCTGTGGAACGTCTAGCATTAATGCTATAACTATTGTGTAGTGTCTAGTTGATTGCACTAGATTTCTAATGGGACATCTAATGAAGTGAAATTAGCTATATTCCCTGTGGGACATCTAGCTATGTGATAAATTTTGCTATATTCCCTGTGGGACGTCTAGCGAAGTGATTTGAAGAAATTAGCTATATTCCATATGGGATGTCTAGCTATGTGATAAATTTCGCTATATTCCATGTGGGACGTCTAGCGAAGTGATTTGAAAAAATTAGCTATTTTTCCTGTGGGATGTCTAGCTATGTGAAAAATTTCGCTATATTCCCTGTGGGACGTCTAGCGAAGTGATGCTATAACTACTGTGTAGTGTCTAGCAAATTGCACTATACTTCATGTGGAATGTCTAGTGAACTGTGATTTGAAAATTTTGCTATATTTCCTGTGGAACGTCTAGCGAAGTGATTAATGAATTTCGCTATATTCCCTGTAGGACATTTAGCGAAGTGATGCTATAACTACTGTGTAGTGTCTAGTAAAAAGTGATTTGAAGATGCACTATAGTTCCTGTGGAACGTCTAGCAGAGAATATGTAAAAGGTGCTATAGGTCCTGTGGAGCGTCTAGCAACTTGTGCTATAACTACTGTGTAGTATATAACAAAGTGAATTTAAAATCGAGTTATAGCTACTATGTAGCTTATAACAGAATAAATTTTTGGATTATGTTATAGCTACCGTGTAGCATATAACGAAATGCAAATGCAGAAGTTGAATTTTTCTGCATTTCGCTACAATCCTTCCATTGCTCACTAGCTTTAATAAGCCGCAACCTTTTTGTTGTTAAGTTTAGGTACTACAGTCCATAGCTACTCACAATTAACGATAATCCTTTCATTGCTTGCTTTTGATGTTACAATCCATAACTGCTCATGATTTTTTATCTTTGGCAGGTTGATTTGAGTGTTTTCTTCCATTTTAAGGCCGATGTGTGTATCACTAGTATACTGGACCTTCTCGTCGCTGCATCTTGCACCCTATATCGATCTCAATGTCATAGAGTTCTATTCTGACCGGTTAGGAGTTAAGAGAGGTTCTCTAGGGATCTAATGCTTCATCTTTGTTTGGATGTTCTTGTAGTTATGAGAGGTACATCAGGAGCATCTCTTGGAGTAAATCCTTGTTGATCTATCTGAGGTATGCTCTTCATCACTTTTCTTCTGTATTATTGACTATCTCTTGCTTTTCAACTTGTGGGAGTAGGTTATCTTCTTGTTGAAGCTCTAGGTGATATTTCAGATGATGCTCTAAATAAAGCTTTGAAGATGAATGTTGAGTATGAGGAATCTGAGCCTCTTATCCATCTTCTTCGAGATTATCCAAGATGAGGCTTCTGCAGGTGCTATCATCAATCGTATCTCCTTATTGGATTAATCTGTAATTTATTGGGCTCCTCCCTTTCAGAATCCCATTGAACATTAGGTTCATTTTGATAGCATCATTTCTCCTACTTTCACTCATTCAGATGCTTCATATGTGAATACTCTGGCTACTTTCCTGCACTTTTACAATACTACCTTTAAATGTTAGTAGCAAAGTATTTGCACAACCTTAACTTGTCCCAAAGATCTTTTGCCACGGAAAACAAATATCTCACAATAGATGTGTGCAAGTGTATGCATAATATGTATGATATGTATGATCCTAATAGATCTTTTATTTGGAGCCGAGTTATGCTCACAACTTGGAGTGTGAGAATGAGGTATTTTGTCAACAACTTGCAGATTTGAGCCTTGGATGCTTCTGATGTTAATACCTTTGGTGTTAGAGCTTCTCATACAGTTTGTTGGACATATGACCAGGCTGAAAGGTAGAGTCCATAGCTTGACATTAGAGCTCATGAATGATTATTGAACCATTTTTTTGCTATTGCTCTTGTTGTTTACTTTTTCTGCCCCCATAATTCTTTTGTTGATTCTTATGCTTTAGTGTTCCACCTTCAGTCTTTGAATACAAATTCACTGTTTTGCCTTAAATTGCCCCAAGAGCTAAATGTTGCCCCCCAGTTTCTGATAGAGATTATGACACTAAGATCATCAATTTTTTTGAAGAATAGAGCCAAACTCATGCCTCTTATTCTGACTAGATTCATCAATGCTATTCTAGCATTCTTCTTTTTATTTAGAGAAATGATACTCTGAATTCTTTTTTTTTCTTCATGTGTCCAACAAAAATCTTTTCTTCTTTTTCTCTTTTTTTTTTCTCTTTTCTTTTTTTCTTTTTCTTTTTCAATTTTTCCTT
>CATIWM010717705.1:0-16125 GCA_949671775.1 Mallotus repandus
TATCTTTCATTTTATTTTATTTTATTATTTATTTATCATTTATTTATATTTATTTATTTATTTGCAATTTCTACTCTCAATCTCACTTTCGATTTATTTTATGCACAATTTATTATTTATTTGTCCCTTTTTCTTTAATTGAAATCTCTACTTCCAATTTCACTCATTTTATACTTTATTAATTTTTTATTTTTCTTTTTGTCAATTTTATATTATTATATTTGTTATCTCCATAATCTCTGCAGTTCTATTCTCGCTATCTCTGATAAGCGCTAAAAATGATATATTTTAAGCAGTAAATAATTGCATTTCACTATTAGAATTATAGATTTTTATTATTTAAAAGAATATTTTAGGTATAAAATGCATTTAGAGTTAGAATAATAGTAAATTTATCATTTTATGCATTTTTAATTACTTTTTTTATATATTTTATATTGCTTTGGTATTGACTTTTGTAGGTTCCTTCATATGAAAATCTATGTTGGAAGGAAAGCAATAAGAGCTTAAGGCTAGGAGAAAATTTGGCCACATAAGAGGGTAAAAAAATGAAGAATTTGGAGCTGAGAAGTGATACAGCCGTGTCTGGTTAAAACAGAATGTTGAAGACTACTCTGACACAGCCATGTCAAGGGAGTGACACAGCTATGTCAAAGAGCTACACTCTAAAAGATTTTTACATGACACAACCATGTCACTTGAGTGACACAGCTTTATCGGTTTGGACTGCTTAATTTGGAAAGTTGTTTTTAGGGTGGTTTTTGGTGAACTCTATAAGTAGAGAAGTTTTATTTTTCAGATAAAAGGAGGCGAATAACAGTAAGAAGGGGCTACTACCTCATAGAATAGCACTCTATTATATAAGAATTATTTTATTTTTAATTTTAATTTTCAGCTCAAGCTATCGAATTGAAGAACAAGAGTTGAGGATTCAAGACAATATTGAGCAAGTTGAATATAAAGATTTTTTCTTCTTCTTTTCTCTTAGTCTTTATTTATTTAATTCTATATATGTTATCATTCTTCTTCTCTTACTATTTTTCTCTAATTTCTATAAGTAACTAAGTAGGTTAGTTAGGATTTTAATGAACCCGGCTTAATATGAACTTAACTAAATAAATTCTAAATAAAAGCATATGCATTTCATGAGAGTTACTGGACTTAATGATTTTCATTGGCCTAGCTACCCATTGAATTGAACTAGAAACTAGGATTAGATTGAGAGATTAATTCTAGCAAGAAAAGCAATAACAATCTATTAATTCAAATTGATTTAGTTGAAAGACACTTCAACATTAATATTCTATAGAAGATTGCTAAAATAAATTGGTTATGATTAGTTATTTTTGCTAGTGAGAGCTTGATAATCATTTAATTATCATACTTGATTAATTGTGAGAGTATTTGAGAGAGACATCATAATATTAAAGATGCTTTAGAAATGAAATGTTATTTATAATAATCAAAAGTTTATTATCCTTAGAATAAAATTCAACCGAGCGATTTAACCCTAACATCTTTAATCGTATATATTTCGTGACAAAATTTTATATTATTTTAGATTTAATTTACTTTATTTGCTTATTGAAACTATCAATAGTCTAAACAAGTAAAATATTAAGAGTAGCTTTGTAATTAACACTATCCCTGTGGGAACGATATCTTTTTATATTACTAGTGTACGATTTCATGCACTTGCGGATTTCACCCATTTAGATTTTAGCGTCGTTGTCGGGGATAGATTAGTTAATAAAGAGAATAAATTAATATTGTTTGATTTAGACATTTTATTTGTTTTTTTATTTTATTTTTAGTATTGGAAAGCACTTTTTTGTTCTTTTATTTGTTTGATTTTCAGGCACTCTTGTGAGTGTATGCACTCATCGAGAAGTACAAGGAGATGGGGTAAAATTCAAATTCCAGTTGATTTAAAAATTGAAAGAAATATTCATAGGAGACTTAGGAATAAGGAAATAGGATGAATGGAGGAGAGAATGGTAGAGTTCAAAATGATGGGGTTAATGGGCAAGATCCACATGTTCATCAACCAAAAAATCAAAATTGACCAAATGTGTAAAGAACTATGCGAGACTTTGTTAGTCCACATTTATAAGAAGATCAAAATCCTATTCTTAGACCTGTTGTGGTAGCTACTAACTTTGAAATCAAGCCAGCTATGATTCAGATGATCCAGAATTCTTAGTTTAGTGGGTTATCACATGAAGATTCTATTGGGAAAATGATAAGATTTTTGGAGTACTGTTCTATATTTAGAATGAATGGAGTGCAACCATAAGCAATAAGGTTGATTCTCTTTCCATTTTCACTCATGGATAGGGCAAAAAGATGGTTTACAAGTTTGCCTCCTACTTCTATCAATACTTGGCAAGAGCTGTATACTGTGTTCTTTAACAAATATTTTCCACCAGCTAAAGTTTTGAAATCAGGAATGAAATTAATTCTTTCTATCAGAGGGAAGATGAAAGCTTTTATGAATGATAGGACAAATTTAAGGATTTGCAAAGGCAGTGTCCACAACATTTAATACTTGCTTGGGATTTGGCTCAATCTTTTTATAAGGGTATGAATCCTACAGTTGGAGTCAATACAGATGCAGCTACTGGAGGTACAATTATGTCTAAAGTACCTAAAAATGCTTTAGAGTTTTTTGAAGAGATGGCAAACACACAGAGTCTATGGGCTAATAAGAGAGATATACCTAGAAAAGGGGGAGCACTTAAGATAGATGGGTTGACAATGATGAATGCAAAGTTAGATGCATTAACTAAGTGAATGGACAAGATGGAACTGAATGTGATTTCTTTATCAGCACATGAATTTTATCATGGGGGACATCCTACTATTGAATGTCAACTTATGCATAATTCATTTATGGTGAATGTGAATTATGTGATCAACTTCAATAAAGGGTAATAATAGAATTCTATGTTTGGAAACACTTATAATCCAAACTAGAGAAATCATCCAAACTTTTCATGGAGTAACAAAAATAATTTATGGAGACCTTAAGCACCACCAAGGTTTGGAGGTGCAAATGTGCAACAACATCAACAAGATAAAGGTTCATCATCTTATATATCTTCCTTAGAATGGAGAAATTTATGGAGTTGGTAACTACAAAATGAATCAGCAAGATAAAGCTAGAAAACGACTAGAGGGAAAATTTGAACAATTTCATTAAGATACTCAGCTTATGTTTAGAAATCATTCACCTTCTATTCAAAATCTGGAAGTTCAAGTAGGGTAATTGGCAAATTCATCATCAGTAAGGAATCAAGGGACTCTTCCTAGTAATACAAACTTAGGAGCATGTTAAAGCTATCACCTTGAGAAGTAGAACTGAATTACAACCACCAAAGCAAAAGGTTAACACACAAATAGAAGAGGTTATAGAAAAAGAAGTACAAGAAGTTGAAATTCAACTAGAAAATGAGTTAAAGAAGGAAAAGCAGAAATAGAAAGTGGAAGTGAAACCATATGAACCACCTGTACCATTTCCACACAAGTTGAAAAAGCAAAAGCATGATCAACAGTTTGCAAAATTTCTAGAGATGTTCAAGAAATTGCATATCAATATTCCATTAATGGAAGCAATTGCGCAAAAGGCAAAATATGCTAAATTCTTGAAGGAACTTAGTTCTAGTAAGAAAAAGCTACTAGAATTTGGTCTATTACACTTAATAAGGAGTGTAGTGCTATAATTTCAAATAAGCTACCACTTAATAGGAAACATCCAGGGAGTCTTACTATACCTTGTTCTGTTGGTAATTTAGAATTTTAAAAAATTTTATGATTCAGGTGCTTCTATTAATTTAATGGCTTTATCTGTTTATAGGAAACTTAGACTAGGTGAGTTAAAAGCAATAAACATATGTTTACAACTTGTAGACAGAACCATTAAAAAGCCTTATGGAATAGTGGAGGATGTACTAGTTAAAGCACATAAATTTATATTTCCAGTTGATTTTATGGTACTTGGTTTTGAAGAAGATGAAGAGGTACCTTTAATATTAGGTATGCCTTTCATATATACTGCTAAAGCTATAACATATGTTTATAAAGGAACTCTTACATTCAAAGTTGGTAAAGAAAGTTGTGAGTTCAATATGTATGAAGGTATAAAACATTCTTTTGACTTTGGTAATTGCATGAGAGTTTATGTGATTGATGATTGTATTGATGAAGTCCAATGCTGGAGGTTGGCAAAATTATGTGAATTGGAAGATATTGAGAAGTGTTTACATGTTAATTCTCATGAAGTTGTGAAAGCTTTTGAACAAAAAAAATCATTCATTCATCATGCATTACCCAAAACTATTGAACCTACACCACCTAGTTTAGATTTAAAACCTTTACCTTCACATTTGAGATATACATTTCTAGGTGAGAATGAAGCATTGCCATTAATTATTTCATCAAAGCTTACTAAAGAACAAGAGGAATTATTAGTAGAATTGTTAAAGAAAAGGATAAAAGCTATAGGGTGAAAAAATTTCATATATTAAGGGAATTAGTCCATCATATTGTATGCATAAAATATTAATTGAGGATAATCATAAGACTACAATAGAAAGACAAAGAAGATTAAATTACAATATGCAAGAAGTTATTAAGAAAGAAACTCTTAAGCTTTCTGATGTAGAAATTATTTATCCTATTTCAGATAGTTCATGGGTTAGTCCTATACAATGTGTACCTAAAAACGGAGTGATGGCCATAGTAGAAAATGATGAGGGAGAACTAATTCCTACTAGAGTAGTTAGTGGATGGAGAGTGTGCATAGACTATAGAAAACTCAATAAAGCAACTAGAAAAGATCACTTTCCACTCCCATTTATTGATCAAATGTTAGAAAGAATTTCAGGACATGCATTTTATTATTTTCTAGATGTTTACTCAGGCTATAATCAAATAGTAATAGCTCATGAAGATTAGCATAAGACAACATTTACTTGTCCTTATGGAACTTTTGCATATAGGAGAATGCATTTTGTCTTGCATAATGCACCAGTTATATTTCAAAGATGTATGATGGCTATTTTTATTGATTTAGTTGAAGAGATAATGGAAGTATTTATGGACGATTTTTCTATTTATGGCAATTATTTTAACCATTATCTTTTCAATTTAGATAAAGTTCCTAAAAGATGTGAAAACACAAATTTAGTTTCGAATTGGGAAAATGTCCTTTCATGGTATAAGAAGGCATTGTATTAGGTCATAAAATTTCAAATGAAGGAATAGAGGTTGACAAAGCAAAAATTGGTACTATAGAAAATTTATATTATCCAACTAACGTTAAAAGTGCGAGAAGCTTTTTGGGACATGTAGGTTTTTACATATGCTTTATCAAAGACTTCTCAAACATATCAAAACCTCTATGTAAGTTACTTGAAAAAGATGCACCATTCATATTTAATGATGAATGTAAAATTGGGTTTGACATATTAAAAAGAGCAATAATGTCAACACCAATAGTAGTAGCACTAGATTGGAATTTACCTTTTGAATTGATGTGTAATGTCAATGATTATGCTATAGGAGTTATACTTGGGCAGAGAAAGGATGAGAAATTGCATGTTATTTATTATGCAAGTAGAACACTCATATATGCTCAGCTAAACTATGCTACTATAGAAAAGGAGATGTTAGCAGTAGTATTTGCATTTGATAAATTTAGACTATATCTCCTTAGGTTAAAAGTATTGGTTTACAAAGATCATTTAGCATTGAAATATTTATTAATAAAAAAAGATGTTAAACCTAGACTTATTAGATTGGTATTATTGTTACAAGAATTTGATATAGAGATTAAAGAAAAAAAAGGGTCAGAGAATGTAGTGGCAGATCGTTTATCAAGATTAGAGTTAGATGATGGCATGGAAAAGAGCATAGAACCAATCATAGAATTATTTAAAAATGAGATGTTATTGGTTATAGGGATCATAAACACCCCATGGTTTGTAGATATTGCAAATTTCATAGCTGTAGGAAAGCTACCTTTAGGGTTAACTACTCAACAAAGGAAGAAGCTTGTCGATGATGCGAGAGCTTATCTTTGGGAAGAACCATTTCTATGAATGATGGTATGATTAGAAGATGTGTGGCTAATGAAGATATTCAATTAATTTTGCATCATTTTCATGGATTGAATTGTGGAGGTTACAATGGATATCAACAGACAACTTCTAAAGTGTTAGAGAGTGGGTTCTATTGGCCAACAATTTTCCAAGATGCAAAAAGGTTTGTTCAAGCATGTGATATATGTCAAGGAGTGGAAATATGACCAAGAGAGATGAAATGCTACAAACAAACATTCTAGAAGTTGAAATCTTTAATGTTTGGGGCATTGACTTCATGGGACCATTTCCATCCTCTGGAGGTAACAAATATATATTAGTATGTGTTGATTATGTTTCAAAATGGGTTGAAGCATAAGCTTGCAGCACTAATGATATAAGAGTGGTGTGTAAATTCCTAAAAAAAACTTTTTACTATGTTTGGAATGCCAAGATCCATTATTAGTTATGGAGGTACTCATTTTTGCAATAAGAATATGGAAATGCTATTAGCTAGATATGATGTAAAACATAAAATAGCAACTCCATATCATCCACAAACCAGTGGATAGGTTGAATTCAGTAATAAGGAATTAAAGAAGATTTTAGAAAGGACAGTAAGCAAGTCAAGGAAAGACTGGTCAAGGAAGCTAGATAATGCTTTGTGGGTATATAGGACAACATACAAGACACCTATTAAAATGTCTCATTTCAGATTGATGTATGGAAAGGCATGTCATCTTCTGATAGAACTTAAACATAAAGCTTACTAGGCAATTAAAGTTTTAAACTATGACCTCAAGAAAGCAGCAGAAAAACAAATGTTAGAAATAAATGAACTTGGCGAGATTAGACAAAATGCTTATGAGAATTCAAGAATTTAAAAAGAAAAGACCAAGAAGTTGTATGATGCAATAATCTGGAAGAAGCATTTTGAAGTATGAGAATAAGTTTTTCTCTACAACTCTAGATTAACATTGTTTCTAGGAAAATTGAAGACAAGATGGTCAAGACCTTTTGAAGTAATTCAAACTTTTCCATTAGGGGTAGTTGAATTAATGAATGCTTCAGGAGATAATTTTAAGATTAACAGTCAAAGATTAAAGAAGTACCATGAGGGCAAAATTGATGCATTCCATCAAGTTGCCTACTTGAAGGATATCAATCCATAATCCAAGACATGGTCAAGCTAATGACCTTAATTAATAAGCGCTTCTTGGGGGCTCAACCAAGCTCTATAACTTAGTTTTTATTTCTAATTTTATTATTTTTCATTTAATAAAATATTTTTATTTCTTTAATTAGTTTATGTTATTTTGTTGGAAAACATGATGCTTTAATACAACCAAATTGAGAGGAAAAAATGATAAACAATGGCAATTGAAAAAAAAAGGGTTGTAAGTTTTTTAAATTATAGTAATTATGCAATCAAGGTGTGAATTTTTATGAAATGTTATGTGCTTATAAACAAGAGGTTGTGAATATTGTGCATCAATGAAATTACAATTTATAGGAGCAACGGAGTGATCTTTTATTGGATTATAGGTTTCACAAAAAGAAGAAAAAAATGAATCAGGGATCAGACACAGCTATGTCACTTAAGTGACACAATTGTGTCCCACTATTAACAATTTTAATATTTTTTTAGACACAACTGTGTAACCTCGGTGGCACAGCCATGTCAAACAGGCGAGTGATTCTGTTCAAAATTATGAATCAGGTACAACTGTGTCAGATGAATGACACTACTATGTCATTTATTTTTAAATTATTGCACGAACTTTGACATAGCCACATCACGTGATTACTATATTTTGCTCGTTTTCTTTTATAAAACTCTTCAGTTTCCTTACTTTAATCAACTCGAAATTGCTTATAAATTCATCATATCACCATTTGAGAGGTGGCTCTATATCCAATTATGTCTCTATATCCAATTATGTCTCTATATCCAACAAATATGCAATTTACAAGTGAAGTTCATAGAAAAAGGTATGAAGATGTTAGGCATAGGAAAATTCAACTAAATAGATACATAAGTAAATCAAATTTAGAGATGGTAGGGATTTTTGAAAAGGTTAGCATGTATCTAAGAAGAATGGGATGGGAGCAATTCATGATGAAAACATATCCTACATATGTTAGAATGATTTGTGAATTTTTAAGTTCTTTTAAGTTTAATGACAAAGCTAACAAACTATTCTTTAGGTTGGGGAATAAATTTTTCGATATGCGCATGTTTTAATTGAACAAAGTACTAAGTTTTCCTAGTGGTCACCCTGCAAATGTAGAATTCAATAGAGATGAGTTTTAGAGGGAGATCATAGGGCAAAGAGAGGTGTTTTATGAGCCTAAGTCGGCTAAGGAATCAAAAATCCTTTCTCATGCACTTCGATATGTTCATAGATTGATGGCTCATACTATTTTTGGAAGAAAGGAAGGTGATGTAGTTGTGACATAAATAAAGTTAACAATTTTATTTTGTATAGTGAATGATATCAAGTTAGATATATTTCATGTCATTGCCCTTAAGCTAAAAGATACTTCAACCAAATACTCCTCCGCAATCAAGATTGGAGGCATAGTAACGGCAATTACCGAATACTATGGATTTGATTTATCTGGATGGAAGTATGATAATGTAAAGGGAACTGATATAATAGGCACTAATATGATGCAATCCCCTTATTGAACATGTGAATGGCAATTGGAGGCTTGTGAGAAGAGTTCCGGAATAAGCAAATGGTTAAGCTCAAGGCCAAGAGCAAATGGAGGTGTAAAAAGAAGAAGAAGTAAAGTTACAAGGGATGGTGGAAAGAATTGACAACTTGGAATTGCAAGTAAGTGCTTTAGATGTCAATATGGAGAGCTTGACAAATGAGGTTAAAGCACTTAATCGTAACCTCATGACATATTTCCAAAGTCAAGGCTTCGAGCTTTCATAAGATACCTCCACTCCTCCCGAATGATAAATGAAAGAAGAAAATTTTGTTTTCTCATTAATTTCATGAACTATTTATTATTTTGTGTTTTATGTTTTGAGTATTTTTATATTTTAAACTTTGGTTATTTAAGATGTGGAATGCTTGCTTTAATATTTTTTGTTTTATGTTTGCTATTTATATTTGGGTTGTAAGGATAATTTTAATTTTAAATTTTGTTTCTTTGAGTGTTTAATCATGTTCAATTTATATTTTGCATTGAAGGAGACCATATGAATATGGTTAAATAGGCGTTAGGCCTATCGAATTTGCAAAATGAGGTTATGTTTTGTTAAATCAAGTTGGAAATATTTAAACATATTAATATTGACATGTGAGCATAATTGAATTGAATATAAAAGATGTGAATAAGTGAAAAATGCATATTGTCATTCTGCAACAAAATTTTGCAGTTCAGACACAACTGTGTGTCACTTTAAAAAAAAAACTGTAGAACGTAGCTCAGACACAGTCATGTCATTCATGTGACACAGTTGTGTCGATCTATACATAGCACACACCAACTTGATTCTTTAAAACCTTATTTTTAATGGCCTTTTTCCTTCTAACCTCACAGCATTGAGGAAAATGTTGATTCTAAGTCTGGGGGAGGGATTTATTTTCAATATATTTTCATTTTTCAAAAATTTTCAAGAATTTAAAAATATTTTATTTTTTTCATAATAATAGTAGGTCAATATATTTCCTAATTTAATTAGGAATATTTTCCTTTTTAATATTAAGTAAATAGGAATTTTATTTTGAAAATTTAATTTTCCTTTTTCAAATTAGAGTTTTTATTTCTATTTTTATTTTTATTTCTTTTCCTTAAATTTTTAGGAATCGCCAAAGTTCAATGGTATTATATCTCTAAAATCCTGCATGAAGAAGCATTCATGTTATTATTATTATTTATTATTATTATTAATTTTTAAGTGCTTTATTTCAATTATTTGGTCTAAGAGTTCTTTTTGTAGAAATTGCTAACATGTCTTTTGAGAAGAAGAGCAAGTTATCAATGGGTAGTGAGAAGAACATGCAAAGAATGCAAGAATTTATGATTTGACACCAAGATTTGATGTCTTCTTTCCCATCCATTTGGAAGAAGAAGGTGAAAATTTTCTTTCTCTTTGAAAGCTTGAGTTTAAGCTTCCTATATTTTTTTATTATGATGTGCTTTATAATGTTAGACTTGAAGAAGATATTCAACTTTGGTGTGATTTAATATATTGGACAAAATTTGCTACTTTAAAATATGATACATTTTATGAACTTATAATTGAATTCTAAACTACATTCAAAATAATTGACAAAAAGGAACAAATTTATGTATGTAGGTTCTTTGGTAAGGAATACAAATTTGATCATGCTATCATGTCTGAAATATTTGGATTTCTTGACGGAGGATTTTGATGCTAAAGGATTTTGGAAGGTAATTACAAATAACGAGACTTTTGGTGTAGGAGAAGGTATGCCTAGTGGATTCATTCAAGACTATTCACTATTAATGATGCATAAATTCATGGTATTAATATTTTTGGAAGACAAGATAGTTCTAGGGTAACTATGAGTGAATTATTCATGTTATGATGCTTATATTCTAACACTTGAGTTTCGAGTATACACTTTGTTTTCCAAACTTTAAGTCATGTAGTGCAATAAAGGAAGGTGGCTATCTCAATAGGACATATAGTCACGGGATTGCCAATGTACTTTACAAATAGAGATTTAGACACATACGATTTTGGAAGATATAAAATCAAAACATTGAATGCCAAAGCCCTTATCAAAGCTGAAGTCATAACAGATTAGATGACATTGCAAGAGCCGAACACTAGGAGTTGCTACCTATTATGCCAATATGCATTAAGGCAAAAGAATTCTTCATCTTCAAAGGATGAAGAGAGTGAAGAAGCAAGTAGCAATAAAGAATGGGCTAAGAGGAAGAAACCAAAAGAAGAGACCTTTAATTGGCAAAAATTCCAAGATCATTTGGAAAAAATGGAACTGAGCATTAATGCAAATATATATGAAGCACACTTGGAATTTTAGAAAACTATCAAATACCAAACACAACAATTAAAGAAGATAAGGAAACCTATCAAGGTTGCAGGTGTCTTTGTTCCATCTTCGCCTCCTTTAATTGCATCTCATTAGAGGGGAGTTAATTTCTTTTATATTTTAATTTATGTTATTTAATTTCATATTTAAAACTTTTGCATTTAATTATTTGTATAAAAAAGGAACCATGCATCTCATGCATATTTAATTTTTTTTATTTTTAGTTTTAATTTTATTTTATTTTTTTAGCATATAGATTATATTTTTAGGATTCATTTGCATAACACTTTAGAATTTGCAACTCATTCATATGATGAGTGACGTTCACTATGTGATTGCTTCCTTGAAAAAGTGCAATAATCTCTTATTAATGCTTTATTTTTAATTTGTTAAGCTATAGAAATAAATTGTGGTTAAGGATTATTGAACTTTAACGAATGTAATGCTTATTTTCTTATTGAGTAATTGAACTTAGATTCTTGATCTTGTAGAAAGATGATTCTAAGTAAAGATTCAAGCCTAGTCTATATTGGTAGATTCTTTCATGCCTTGTAACCACAATTAAAAAAAATGTGATGAAGCGTAAAATGCAATCACTAAATAAATTTCTTAGAGAATGCTTTGAAGTACATTATATTTGCATAAGCTCTATCTACTCTAATGCTCTAATATGAGTATGAGTATCCAAGAGACCCTTTAATGATATCCACACTGAGTAATACGAGAAAGGTGGGGGATCACTGTAATTGGTAAACCTTTATAAGAAATTAAATAAAAAGATAAAAAGGAACATTGCATATTGAGAATATGACTAACTAAAAACTAGAATGATCTTTCTTTATTTTTGTTTTTTCTCTAAAATCAATTGTTTATTTCATGAATTCAATGAGAAAGTTTGCTCTTCACACAGTAACCTTTATATCCTTAACCTTGGTTTATTGTTTTAATTTCAAATTATTAAGTTTTGTATTAATGGAAGATTAGAGTGGTTGTTCAAGTGAAGCTTGCTAATGAGTTTAATTCATTATATGAATGAGGTTCGCTTGAGGACAAGCAAAAGTTCCAGTGTGGGGGAGTTAATAAGTGCTAAAAATGATATATTTTAAGCACTAAATAATTGCATTTCATTATTAGAATTATAGATTTTTATTATTTAAAAGCATATTTTAGGTATAAAATGCATTTAGAGTTAGAATAATAGTAAATTTATCATTTTATGCATTTTTAATTACTTTTTTTATACATTTTATATTCCGTTGGTATTGAATTTTATAGGTTCCTTCATTTGGAAGGAAAGCAATAAGAGCTTAAAGCTAAGAGCAAATTTGGCCATAAAAGATGGCAAGAAAATGAAGAATTTGGATTTGCGAAGTGACACAGTCGTGTCACATTATAGACACATCCGTGTTTGATTCAAACAGAATGCTGAAGACTATTCTAACATAGCCATATCAGGGAAGTGACACAGCTGTGTCAAAGAGCTACACTCTTTCAGCCATGTCACTTAAGCGACACAGTTGTGTCGATCTAGACTGCTTAATTTGGAAAGTTGTTTTTAGGGTTTTTGGTAACTCTATAAATAGAGAAGTTTTATTTTTCAGAAAAATAGAGGAGAATAACAATAAGAAGGGGTTGCTACCTCATAGAACAACACTCTTTTAGATAACAATTATTTTATTTTTAATTTTAATTTTCAACTCAAGCTATTGGATTGAAGAACATGAGTTGAGGATTCAAGACAATATTTAGCGAGCTAAATAAAAAGAGTTTTTCTTCTTCTATTCTCTTACTCTTTATTTATTTAATTTTAAATATGTTTTCATTCTTCTTCTCTTGTTATTTTTCTCTAATTTTTATGAGTAACTAAGTAGGTTAGTTAGGGTTTTAATGAACTAGGCTCAATATGAACTTAACCAAATAAATTCTAAATAAAAGGATATGCATAACCAAATAAATTCTAAATAAAAGGATATGCATTTCTTGAGAGTTACTGGACTTAATGCTTTTCATTGGCCTAGCTACCCATTGAATTGAACTAGAAACTAGAATTAGATCGAGATATTAATTCTAGCAAGAAAATTAATAACAATCTATTAATTCAAATTGATTTAGTCGAGAGATGCTTCAATATTAATATTCCATAGAAGATTGGTAAAATAAATTGGTTATGATTGATTACTAAATTTATGCTAATGAGAGTTAGATAATCACTTAACTATCATAATTAATTAATTGTGAGAGTACTTGAGAGAGACATCATAATATTAAAGATACTTCGGAAATGAAATGTTATTCATAATAATCAAAAGTTTATTATCCTTAGAATTAAATTCAATTGGGGAGTTTAAACCCTAGCGTCTTTAATCATATATATTTCGTGAAAAATTTTTATATTGTTTTAGAATTAATTTACTTTATTTGCTTATTGAAACTATCAATAGTCTAAACAAGTAAAATATTAAGAGTAGATCCGTAATTAACACTATCTTTGTGGGAATGATATCTTTTTATATTACTACTTGTACGATTCCGTGCACTTGTGGATTTCACCCATCAATCTCTAACCTCATTTTCTTTACATTTTTATGCTTAATTTACAATTTATGCTTTCTTTGCTTCAATTCTTATATTATAGTTATTTATCTTTTATTTATTTATTTTTATTGTTATGTTCCCAAGCACTTTCTTTTATATTTTGTTTATCATTTATTGTCATAATCTCATCTTAGGTTTTATTCTAATATCATTTTTCTTTCTATTTATTTCATTTAATTATTAATTCCTTTTTATTTATAATTTCCATATATATGCATCTCTACAATATCGTCTTCTTTCTTTATATTAATTATTTGTTTTATGTCTTAGCATAATTTTTCTCTACACCTTAATTTCTATTTTAATTTCATTTATTTGCTTCTTTTCTTTTATTTACATGTCTCTACAATGCCATTTTTCATTTATTTGATATTTTATTTGTGATATAATCCTTATATTGACATCATCTTTTCTTTATAAATTTAATGTTTATATAAATTTTCTATTCTTATCCCCTTTTATAATTTCTTCTTATTTAAATATTTTGGCATTTTAACTACATATCTATTATTCATTATTTCTTTTATACGTTTTCCACTTTATTTGCTCTAATACTTATTTTTGGTTAAATAATTCAATTTATAATAAAAACACTAATATAATTCTTATTTCCATTCTCTACATCAATCTTTTAACTATAATTTCCTTTTTATTTCATTTCAATAATTTCTTTCATAATAATTTCTTTTTTATTTTATTTTGATATTATGTTAATTTTCCTTTTTATTATATATTAAAGAATTTTTCTATTATTTTGTCACCTTTTCTTTACTTAATTTCATTTTTTATTTTGATTATATAATTTCATGTTCTCTTTTTGCATGCAAAATTGCCATTACTATATTTATTTATTGCTTGTTATTTTGTGTTGTGTGTTCATTCACAATGTTAAAATTCAACCAAAGACTCAAAATCATTTATTTCATTTTCTTCTTTTATACCATTTATGGTGACTATTGGGATGATAATGAGGCAATAATTGGTGATGCATATTCAATTTATCCAAGGTACAAGATTTTATATCTTGAGGCCTAATTTGATGAATTATACATATTATTAGTTAATGGCCTTAATTTAACCAATTAGTCACCATAAAATGACTTTTTAGTACCTTTTAATTACCATTTTCTTTTATTTCTTCAATAAATCTTATTTAATGCTTTTTGCTTAATATTGATTTTCCTTTATTTCTTTTTATGGATTTTTCAAAAATTTTCTATTTTATTAACCATTTTTTCTTTAAATGTCAATTTTTATCAATATAATGGCCCCGAAACTCAAAAAATAAGGACAAGATGCAGAGGAAGAGCCTACTCGAGTGTTTTTCCTTATTATCCCTATTCTTTTTAATTTTATTATTATTGTTTATTTCATTTTCCGTTTTACATAATTAGAATGTCATGCATATGAAATTCATGATGTGTGTGATATGTAAATATGCCATGTTTATACCATGTGTGTTCATATGCCATCATAATTTTCATGTCATGTGTATGTATATTATGTTAGTTCATTTGCCATGATCATGCATCATATTTTGCCATGTTTATTTATTTATTAAAATTAATATGTTCATGCACTGTGTCGTGCCCATGCATCGGTTTATTATATCAATATTGTTATTTTATGTGCTTATATGACATATATTCTGCTTGTGTTTGTGTGTATTGGTTAATCCAAAATGGTATATATTTCTTGGAAACATTGTATATAACTAGTAAGGTTAGCCCTACTAAACATTCGGGCTGTATGGAGATACCTCTATGATATTAAGTCTACTCCTACTGACATCGACATCCGAACCTTATGTTTTATGCAATGGGTGAAAGTGGTTCCAAGTTAGGGATCCGAGTTTGCTTAGTCTTTTACCGGATAATTTTTCAAGTGATACCGAGTGGTGACTCCTTCTTCTCCTGGATGGGTGGAGGGTTGTAAATGCACTTGTGCTATCCCTAAGCTCTTCCAGTATTCTCCTCACATTCCTTCTCTTTTCCCGTAAAAAGGAAAAAGGGAATATGATCCAAACGATACCAAGTCAGACTCGCTGGCATCAACATTGTGTGCAATTATTCTTGACGAAATTTGATAAGTTAATTTTTTTTTCAAACCTAATATTAATAAATATAATTTTGTTTTCAAAGATCCTCTATAATCCACAATATTGAGGACAACTTTGATTTTAAGTGCGGGGAAAGGCTTAATTTAGGTCAAATTAAAAAAATTTCCTAATTAGCCTAGTTTAGTTATTTTCCTATTTTCATTTAAGTAAGAATAGAATTTTTTTTTAAGGTTGAATTAGCTTAGGTGAATTCCTAAAGATCTAAGGAAAATAATAACCTCATTCTAAAAGGAAAATAAAATAAATTCAGAAAATAAAATTATATATATATAATTTTATTTTCTGAATT